>JANHFL010001300.1:29614-42205 GCA_032468155.1 Oxyrhabdium leporinum
AATAATAATAATAATAATAATAATAATAATAATAATAATAATAATAATAATAATAATAATAATAATAATAATAGGATTTGATAGATATCATATGTATTCATTTCATTCGGCTAAAATAGTCTCTCAGCTTGCATGAATTTAAATCCTATCATTGTAGCATATGTAACTGCCTTCTGGATTGAAGTGCTTTGCCTGCAGATCTACACATTATTCAATACAAAAGTAAATGTTAATAAGAGGTCTTAATCCAACACTGAAAGAAAGTAAATTGCATCCAGTACTGTGTCAATTGAAGGTTATTTTCTTGTTTTGCATGAGAGTCTAAGGAGAAAAAATCCACAACAACATTAGTATTGAATACATAAACCTGAAATAACACTAAATGTCAGGGCATGCATTATACTTAGAAGTAACAGTAGATTTTTATTTGAAGGTGCAATTCAGCTTGCATTTAACTGCACAAAGCAGTTGCACTCCATGACGCAACAGTAGGGACCATAAAGCATCTGTAGGAAAACAATTATTTCTTGAAGGTTGGCTGAATATGTCAAAAAGATATAAATGCCTATTTTGTAAGCTTAAGTGTTATTTAAGCGATAATGAGAAAGATACCCCATGGTGATAAATGGTAAGTCTTAGTAAGTCTCACTAGCCCAGGAACTTGGAATGTCAGAATGTTCATTTGAAATTGTTTCTAAAAACAACCATTTGCTGGTTATACAGCAAAAATAATAATTCAGATTATTGGGCAGTAGTTTGAGTTTTATCAAACTAAAGGTGGACAAAATAAATACTATGGCAACCTATCTTATAATCATGTATTTAGCAATGCAAAACACATAAACCTGATAATGCAAATATTTACTTAGGAATGGAGTCTTCGAAACAATACTTCTAGAGTATTGGTTTACTTCTAGATCAGGGGTGTCAAACTCAAGGCCCAAGGGCTGGATCTGGCCCACGGGCTGCTTAGATCTGGCCTGCAGGCTGCCCTGGAAATAGTGAAGGACCAGCCTGCGGTGCCTCTGCCAGCAAAAATGGAGCTCGTAAGTGCCATGGGTGGCCTTCCTCTGCTCCGTTTTTGCTGTCAGAAGGTTGCAGGAGGCTGTCACAGTCAAAAATGGAGCTCGGGAACCCTTTTTCGCTAGCAGAGGGCTCGGGCCACCACAGGCACCCCAACATGAGTGACGTCAAACTGGCCATACCCACACCAGCCATACTCATTCTTGCCACCCAAGGTCAAACACAGTCCTGATGTGTCCCTCAATGAAATCGAGTTTGACATCCCTGTTCTAGATGAATGTACATCTTGGACAGTATGTACGTGTATACAAATTAAGTCAGATCAGATTTGAATGACTGATTCAGTTTGAATTGCCTGATCTGTATGATTCCTATTTCTGACCACACAATCATACTGAATTATGTGAATTATGAATATTTTCATAAATGATTTAGATGAGGGGACAGAAGGGGAATGCATCAAATTTGCAGACAAAGCCAAGTTGGCAGTTAGAGCCAACACCTCAAAAGATAGGCTCAACATCCAGATGGATCTCGACAGACTTGAACATTGGGTCCTCTCTAATAAAATGAAATTCAATGTAGAGAGAAGCAAGGTTTTACATTTAGGCAAGAAAAAACAAGTGTAGAGGTATAGACTAGGTGAAACTTGGTTCAATTTCAGTAACTGCAAGAGCGATTTTGGAGTCCTAGTGGTTTTCTCATGATAGGTCTAAATCAGCTGCTTAATTCAATTACAGCTTTTACAAATTAGCCTTTTTCTAAAAAATATATATCTTCCTTTTTCCATTCTGTCCTTGCCCAAGAATGTATGTATGTAGCTGATGACTGACTGACACTGAAAAGAAGATTTCCTTGGCATAGGAATAGCTAACGGCAATAATGAATTTTGATGCAACTCCAAACTGCTGAAGCCACTCTTGCTATTGGAATGTCTGGAACACCTAGAACAGGGCTGTCAAATTCCTGGCCCACGGGCCAAAGGAGTCACATGCTGGCCATGTCCAAATCTGGTGTAGCGAAAGAGGTAAAAGTCCTGATACATCATTTGATGCCATGACAGTGTGAGTTTGACATCCCTGACCTAGAAGAATCCCATGCCACCAAATTTCTGGGAACTATAGATTTGTAGTCTGTATTTTTATAGGATTTACTTTATTTGCAACACACTTTCTAATCAATCATTGTAACCAAGCACAATTCAAAAAGCACATGACTGCTTTTGATTCAGTTGCTGCAGATATATGGAGTTATATATGAGCATTGACAACCTATGATGCACTGCAGCAAAGTATTTCATGATCACCCAGAATCTTAATAATAGCATTCATTGCTTTGGTCTTGGCTTAAAAAAAAAAAAAAGCAAATGCAGCTAGTTCATGTGTTAGAACAGCAAGAAAGCTCTTTATACAACTTGGATCTGAAATTTGGATTGTTTGTTGATTCGTGGCTCCAAACAGCCATCTGAGATACTTCTAACTTGCAGATTAACATTAATCTATATTGGAGGGCTAGGATAATTTTTTCTGAAAACAGCTCTGATTTTTTATAGGGATGCAGCACTGACTATGCTGTCTGTTAATAATTGAGATAATTAATTAATTCCTCAATTTGATCTTTACCATGAGGGTAAAAAACTATAACAATAAAGCCAACCCTGTTCTCTGTAGCATTAATTTAAACCTGTCCTGCAATGGAGAAAGGAAGAAATACTGGACAAATCCATTATTTTTTGCTAGTTACATTCAATCTGACCTGCAATATTCAGTGCAAATTTCAGTAACAGTATATACCAGCTTATTCTGGGCACAGGTCATTTCAATCTGCAAAGTAGGACAATGATTTGCATTTGTTTTAGCAGATATCTATTGCTGTTACTAAGAAGTGAGTTAGGAATACAGAATTAGGAACTGTTTTCTAGGGAATGGAACTGGAAATGTTATCAAATCTCTCTGTGTTATATATGGTATACATGTAACTGTTTATGGCAACCCAGGGACCCATTCCTGCAGTTTTAAAAGTTCAGAACATTAAAAAAATACAGCAAACTACTTTAGCTTTGGTAAACATACATTTAGGTTTTCTGGATAACTATCATTGCCATTTTTACAAATAATGTGAAATCTTTATTTTAAAATTACTGTTCTCCTTCTGCCATTTACCATGTTCCTTCTTTAGCATTCCTCCCCATTCTAACAATCATTTCATAATAGACATTCTCTGATATTTTTCTAAAGAAATGCCCCTCACCAATCGTGTAGTTTCCTTCTATAAATCTTTACTATATTATTTTCTACCCTGCAAACAATTCAGAGTCCAAGTATTATTTCACCTAATTTTTGGACTGCCTAGTTCCAAAATTTCTGATTGGGTTTATCTCTTCAGGAATGGGAATGAAATTATTTTTTAAAATTGATTTTATGGGTTAGAGACCATATGAAAGAATATAGAATATAGAGAAATCAGTGAATCACAGTAGTCAGAAACTACATACTAACCTAGAAACTCCATACTAGAACCAAATGAAAATAGAAGCTAAAGTGCAAATGAGGTTCACAATCAAAACATGAACCAGTAGAAGAATAAAGCATTCCATGGTATAAGACATCATGATTTTTGAATTCCAGAATTCTATCAATGTAATTGGTAGATCATAATGTTCTAATTAGATTTCAGTAATTTTAAGAACTTGACTCCTTCTTTACTGTATAAAAGCCTCTCCATTTACATAACATCAATTAGATAAAAATGGTGATAAAAATGGATCAGAGGTGCTGAATGACGTCTGAAACTGAAAAATATGCTAAATGAAAATCTGATAAGTATAACTAAAACAGAAGTTTTGTCAAGTACTAGTCTTCATCTATCTTGCTCTTTGGACAATATCTCAATATTTTGACAAAAATGTATTGATTATATTTTTTAAAAAAATCTCTTCTCGCCCAGTAATGTAACTATTCCTACCACTGCATTCTTCTGGACAAAGACCTCTAATGTTACTTTGATCTATTGGAGACACCTTCTCAGCTTATGAATCACAGTACAGAAGATTTCTACTATTGCTGGGACCACTTTGGGATTGACTTTCCACATCTTCTCTAGTGTCTCCTTTGGGTACTTCTGGTACTGATACTTCTCCAGTTTCTCATACCCACCTTTTTTTTTATCTTGCTATCATTTAGCACTACCACATATATCACCACTGCTGTTTTCTGGTCCTTGTCTACTACTACAATATCTGATTGATTGTCTAGTACCTGCCTGTCTGTCTGGATCTGGAACTTCCAAAGGATCATAGCCCATTATTCTCCAACCTTTTATGTGGACAGTTGAGTCTATCACACTCTGCAGATATTACTGTACACAATACCAGCTACTTGTTGTGCTGTGCTATTCCTGTCTGCATTTTATACCTTGCTACTATGTGTTAAATTGTGTCTGACACCTCTTTGCATAGCTTGCATCTCAAATCTTGTCTATCGTGGTGCATCCCTGCTTCTTTGAATATGGTGTTTACTGCCTATTCTTGTGCAGCTATGATCAATGCCTCAGTATTCTCTTTTGGTCTAGCCCTTCCAGCCACTGATAAAATGGAATAAAGTTTTAAAATATATGCTGTGATGGGAATAATTGCAATTGCCATTCTTGGGAAGAACTTCTGTGATTAAAATGAGTGTTTCACCTTAAATGTTATTTTTAGTCTAGAAAATATCCATAATGGTGATTAATGTAAAATTTAAGCAATGACTATAAAATATCTATAAAAGACAAGAAACCATAGATACAAATTGCTGCTTGATGCTAAAGAAAGAGGGGAGTTAGTAATACCAGGTTTGAAATTATATTTTGTAGTTGGCTATTTCGTTTGCATGAATGAGTGGATGACTTTAAGAAGTAGGAAATTATTGGAATTGGATGAAATGATTTAAGAGTTGGATTGCATGGTTATTTATGATATGACAAACTGAAAGTAGATTTAAAAAATATTTTATTAGTCTAGTCCTTGAGAATTTGGAATAGGTACAAGGCAAAATTGTCTCCTAAAATGCCTTTATGATTGTTACCCAAAGAAGCCTTTTTAAAGAAGGAGAGTGGTTTAAACCATGCTGATTTGTTGAATTTTCGCAAGTAGAAATTAACTTTAAAAAAAGAGAGATACTTGGAGTTGAAAAGTTTTACATGCCATTGGTTTCCTTATGCTCAGCTAGCAGAAATATTTAAATTAGATAAAAATAATTATTTTGCAACGGGTAAAACTGAATTTATGCAAAGCTCTGTGATAATATTATTTCTCAGATGTACAAACTTTAATTGAAAATGGAAACAGAGGATGAACAAGTTAAAGACGTGTGATTCAATGGACAAATAAGATTGAATATAATATGCAGTTGGACCAATGGGAGAGTATGCAGAAGAAAGGTTGAAATTTACATTGAAATATAACCTTAAAAAGATTCTTATAAAATGATATATCATTGGAATAATATGAGAGCGGTGTGGTGGCCTAGTAGTGAAGATGTTGGTCTCTCACTCAAGATTCAGAGTACAATCCGAGATAGTGGTAGATTATCTCCTAGGGCACAAAGAAAAAAAAATATCTGCTGCAAACTCCGCATAGGCATCAGAAAGAGCATCTGACCAGTAAACAATTCCATTTAGGGGCAACAATTCTACTCCAAATAGGGACTAAAGTGGGAGTTGATATGCCACTGGATAAATTGTTTAAAATCTGTTAGGGAATTTCAAATATTTGGTGGAATTGTAATAAATTTTGGAGGACAAACAAAGTAACAAAAATAGCAAATAGTGGATTGAAGTATGTATTTTGATGAAAAAAAGTTTTTAAAAGTTTGGGGTTAATGAACAAAAAATAGGAATTTTTTATGGAATTTTGTTTTTATATATGGTATAATAAAGTTGATATTTTATTTGGTTATTAACAATCTGTTAATATTCTGCCTGTATGCTTGTATTTCATGATTACAGACTGTTAAGTCAAAAGGAAAAATGTTTAAAAAGAAGATACAAGGACTTTTTCACTTTTTACCTAACTTGCATAGTATGCAATATATTGGGTTCTGTCACCCATTCACCCCCTTTCCCCCACACACCTTTGAAGCATATTTGTTATTTCCTTTCTGACATTACTGTCATCATTGTAATGACATATTTCCAACAAGGCTTCCTGAACTACCTATGCAACAAACCTTTTTTTCTAAAAGACAACACAAAGATGCATCTATACTTAGAGCATGGAAAAAGCTTTTCATGACCTTGGGCAAAAACAGAAAAAAAGAAATTCCCATAGCTATCTGATCTATAATCCTTAACTGAAAGCATTTTTTTATCAGAGACTCTTCTTAAAGTAGGGTTAGCAATTATGGCTCTAGGGCCACAGGCAGTCCTTGTTCTAATTTCAAAAGTGCTCTGCAAGAGATCATCACTTCAGAGTTCTGGTAAGAGATATCTATCTCTTCTTTGCAGCCTGCTGTTTGGGGAAAGACTAGAGGGGAATAGATTTTTTTTAAAGAGTGTGTCAGTGGGAGTCTGGTTGGCCCCCATTCAAAGAAAGCCATTTCATAAGAATAGAACAAAAGTATTTTTTTTCACCTGTAATAAACTGTAGCAGAACTTGACAATGGTCAGTGGCTTTGTGCATTGTTGCTTTCTTCAATCAACTGTGGAAGCAAATAAATTAAGCACAGTTATTGATTCTTCAATGAGCAGGTGAACATATCATTATTGCTTAGAAAGGTCTCTTAACTAAACATACCATATACGAATACTATGCATGTTTTTTCCTGATTGTGCAAGTTTTTAATTTAATATGTGATTGAAAGATTATAATAATACATAAAATATATTTGATATGACCATAATGTAATAGGAAATTTAAATTAATATTCATTTGAATTTGTATCATCTAAATTAGCATCCACGGAAAAAATTGGATAATCTTGCATTCTGTACAACTGGTAAGAATTGTTCAGGATCCATTGTATATCATGACATAATGCATCCAGATTCATAGACATTTATCAATAAACCCATCTTAACCACAAAATGAACAAAACAAAACTCTACTTTTTATCAAGACATTAGAAAGGCATGCTAGTAGCTGATTTGTAATAAAATATTAAATAATCATTGTTTGTAAATGTTATGAAATGCTCATTCTGCAAGGAATATAGTTGTGGATTGTATGAGATATTCTTGCTTACTTATAAGTAAAAAAAAATAGAAATTATTCCTTAACATAGGATAGCTTAGCTATAAAAGAAAACTTATATTGAGGGCTTCAAATGAAATGGATATTGAGAAGCATTTAAAACCTTAAATGTATAATTAGATATCACTCCACCCATTTACTCTAAGATGTCTAAGCTTACTAGGTAATAGACTAAGGTCAAAAGCCAATGAAATTCATAAAGCAGCTAAGGTAATCTGATATGCAGAGTTTTAAGAGAAATCTTGATAAATTATTTTTATATATAATTGAGACAAACATCAGTAAATGCATTTATTGAAATTTTCTCTGGAGAGCATGAATTTTATCACAGCTGAGATCAATTCCTTTTTTTTAAATTTTACTTTATTGTTCAGGTCATATGTCTGAGTGATTATTATATTTCCATTTGAACATGGCTAAAAAAAATTGACAGCTACATATTTGACCTCCAATAGCTAATCCAAGTAACCTCTGACTGAAGATTGTTCTTCTGTTAATCATGGCTGATAGAACTGAGTTACAGTGGACCTCTGGATTGCTCAGTATATAAGCATATCATACCCTTGCTATACAGGGTCAATGTACTAAAAGCAGAGTGAGAGAAACTGCACTGTCCATTACAGATGTCTGAAACTTTTAACAAAATTATCATTTTTCCCTTCTTACTGTAGGAGAATAGCTTTTACCTAAAAGTATCACAACTGGTTTAGAATTTGGAATTTGACATTTCTGAATTAATTATAGTGCTTTGAATTTTAATGCAAAAATCTAAATATTGCAGTCTTTTTTGACTGAAACATCTTTCAATATATAATTGAAAAGCACCATTCTGAATAAATGTATCCTTTTGCCTAACTCAGAAAAGCGGCAATGTAAAATAACAATCACCTTGATAATTGTAATACAATGTATTATATTTTCAAAATTCCAATGGCAACATCTGGTGTTTTTTTTTACTTTCATTGAGTTTCATGTCAATTTCATGTTCTGAACAGACACTTCAAAATATATTGTGCTACAGTTTTGGTGATGTATGTGTTCATTAATTTTATAATTTTATTCTGAGTAAAATAGATGTAACTTCTTATGTCCTTTCCCAATGTTATAATTTATAATGCATAATGTATAATTTAAACTTAATTGCTTTAGAAGTCACTTCTACTGAGTTAAGTGTGATTTAATTATTGTACCTCCTTTTCTATTTTAAATTAACTATCCCCCTTAATGTTGTAGCTCCCACAAAGTAACAATGGGAGATTGAATCAGAATTAGTCAGAATTGGAACCAGTGCTTAAAAAAAATCATCTTTCCTATTCACCCACATGTGCACAGACACACTTGCTTATACTCACTTGGACCTTAGCCCATAGAAAGATTTTTGCTAGCAAAGCCTGGAGGGCAGCATGTGATTGCTCCAAGGTCTTCTCCAATATGTGGCTGCCAAACTATAATCTCTTCTTTGATTAATGCATGTGTTCTTTTAGAGGTGAGTCTGTTCTACTCAAGAAACAGACACTGCAATGGAAAACTGGGTAATAAAATTTCCCCTCAGGTATTTGCTATGATATGAATAGCCATTAATACAACAATATGATCTCCTTGCACATCACTTACTGTTCTGAAATTCATGAAGCAGCTGCCTACAAAAACAGGATACATATCTAGACTGACAATCATTGTAGGAAAAAAATAAAAATACAAAACTCTGTAAACAAAACAATGTCACAAACTGATTCTCTCATAAGCATGTGTTCCTTATTTATTGGCACAGTATATACGAGAAAGATTAGGCACTCAAATTTTACTAGATGTTTTTCATTTAAAAAAATGAACTCCAAAATAATAACCTATAAATAAAACTAATTATAATGTGACTAATGTCAACATATAGAAATAGATTTCTCAAACCTTATGTTACAATTAATTGTCCCTTTGACAAATTCAAAGCTATTTCTGATGCTTTTAGAGTGTTCCTAGTATTATTAGAGTACTATCAATGATTTCAATATGTGGACATCAGCAGCTATATAACAGCTGGCCATGACTGCACTATATTGTGGTTAAAGTTATAAGCATTATGAACTAAACTGTCAGACCTCTCTTAGCTTTTATATGTCTTGAATTATTTGGCTGCCTAACATATTTTCACCTGCAAGTTTTTAGTGAGTTTTTAAAGTTTTCTGGGCTATAAAAGTTAAATAAAATATGTAAACAATTAAATGCATATATAAATAAAATATGTAAACAATTGAATTAATTGCAGATATAGTTATCAACTAATCAAGGAGAGAAGCAACTTAAAACTAAGGAGTAATTTCCTGACAGTTAAAACAATCAGTGGAACAATTTGCCTCCATAAGTTGTGAGTGCTCTAACACTGAAGTTTTTAAGAAGAGATTGGATAACCATTTGTCTAAAATGCTATAGAATTAACGCTTAAGCAGGGGATTGGACTAGAAGACCTCCAAGGTCCCTTCCAACTATGCTATTTTATTCTAATTTAATAATATACACCTATCAGAATTTTCCTTCATAGTTATGACTAAATTCATACATACGCATATTGATCAAAATATTTCCTTTTAACATTGTTAATGAAGTAGTAAAGAGGGCCATGTATCTCACACTTTTGGGAATTCACTGATAGCAGAAATTCTGTAAAACTGGAGTATCTTAGCCTTCCTATCTAGTGTATGGGCTTGAGTATAAGAAAAAAAAATCCATTTGCAGATATTTATTTCATGTTATTTTTTATTTGATTTTCAGGTCAAATTCGGATTAAGCCACAAAAGGCTAGTTTTAGGCAATATATTAAACAAACAAACAAAGCAGATTATAGTATTGACAATTTTCAAAAAAACAAATTTGCTCAATCCTTGCTATTTAAGTCATGTTTCTGTCATTTCCGAGCTATATAAATATGATAGATAGGTTGTGAAAAATAGAGGATAATATACTGAGGAAAAATGAAAGACCAAACAACAATGAATTTCTTGTAGTTAAGAGATTGTAATTATGTAATAAATCAATTGCCCTTCCAGTGATTCCCTGACTGTAGAATTTTCTTTGTCTGGGTTCAGGTAACATATTTAACTTAAATCTTGGTTAGCAAAACACATGTCTTCTTTGATCAAAGAAAACACAATGTCAACATTAATAAATTATTCATGTATTAACATATTCATCTTCATAGAGTATGCTGAGACAATGGCTTCCCCAACTTGATAAACCACAATCTGCTCAACTCTATTTTGGCTTAACCTACTACTGTATATTGAATAGAATTTTACTTTCTAAAGTTTCTATTAACACAAATATGTGTATTTTTGTTCCTCCCATAAAACTATAGGGTTACTTACTTTCTCCAACTAATTTAGTTAGCAATACCTACTGAGAGGATGGTTCTGCATTAAGATGATTTTTGTAGTAAATAATACAGGTGTTCTGACCCATAAAATAAATTTCCTATCTTATTCTTAATTAAAGTGAACTATACCCTTCATTCCATACTCTCACCCTTTAACATTAATAGAATTAAAAAGTTTTTCCAAGCTTATAATTTATTCTGTTGATTTTCCAGCTTTACAGTGGAAACCACAATCCATTTTAAAACAGGTCCAATAAATTCATTTCTCTCCTCAATTCATCCTAAAATACAGGATGATTTACTATCATCTAAGTAAAATGGTTTTTTTCCCATTCTTTTCTAGTGTCAAACAAATTATCATTTATGTATGTGTGTGTGTGTGTGTATTATGAATTGGTGGTAAAGTTGCTGACAGACTGAGAATCTAACAACTTAAGCCCTCTTCTGATATTGAAAGAAGTATTACTAGAAACTCATCAGGTAAGTAGTGTAAACCTCTGAAATCATGATGAGACTGCTCTGCTTAATTTCTACAAAATTGAACAAGGCTATGTAGACATGCTTATTTGAATTTCTTTTAAGTTCCAGCTCCAGCAATGCTCTTTTAGAACTTTTTCTGATGATATTTAGGACAGGTGGATAGTTTTGGTATGTAACTCCACCCTCCTCCCTTTATCTTCACATCAAGAGTGTAGAAGATTTCAGGTACCACTTTTTAAAAATATTGTGATCAGGATCCAGCAGTGCATTTTCTGAGAAGTTTGGCAGCTGCTCCACCACTTTTCTCAAAAAACATTCATCAGGGAATTGAAAGTCTGAAGGAAAAATAATTCGGAGGTAGCTTATGGGTGGCCAGGACAATCCAAATGTAAGAGCTGAAGACTTCTTCAAGTCCCAATTTTTGACTTAGTACTAGAAGCTTGGGGTGCAAGAAAAGAAACAGAAGGTGCACAAAAGAAGTTGTACCAAAACAATACAGTAAACAAACAATTAAACAGGAAGAAAGTGAAAGCATGCTGCTGTTAAAAATACCCAATCATGGAAAGAGTACAAAGCATAATTTGATCTTTTTTGCCTCACAAGCTCCTTCCATTTCAGGAAAGGTTATCAGAGTAAGTACAAACAGAGGGAAGGCAGCTGACTGCATGGCGAAGCAGTAGGGACGAACAGCAGCTCTGTGAAATCCTGCCAACTTCTTCAAGTCCGGGGGCTCTACGGAGGCGAAAGTCACCCTGTAGGGGTGATGAAGGCATAGGGGATGCTTAGGTGGTGGTGGTGAGAATGCAGCCTCCTTGACTGACCTGAAGAAGAGGAGAAGCCCCTTGAACCAGCAAGAAGAGAAGATGGCCATAATGGCTGAACCAAAGTCATGAGGACAGCTGGAATGGAAGGGAAGAAAGGAAAGATCTGGTAGTATTGTGCTCAGTTCAGGTAAGAAATTCTTCTAGCTTTTGCCTGGAATTTTCTCTAAAATACTCCCTTCAGAAAGTGGGACTCAACAAGAGGTAATTAGCGGCAACTAAAGACCTGGAGCTACTGTCAGAACTGGTAAAGGAAAAGAAATTGAAAGCAGAAGTAATTTTAAAAAATAAAGGTTAGATTGGACTGGTCAGCCCTTTAAAAACTAAACTGTCTCAAAACTCTGGATTATATCTTCACTACCACTGTGATTTGAGGAACTTTGGGAAATTATTAGAAAATATTTGTATTTGTATTTGGAGACATTCTATTTGCAGTAAAAATAGAGGAAAAAAGAAAATAACAGTAACACCTGCTGGCTGAGGAAGGTAATATAGAACTGGAAAAAGAGGAAGAAGTGAAATCTGTTACGATCAGGATAAATTGGCTGAAGGATACTTTACATCTGTAACTGTTTATACTTGGACCTTGAAGATTGACTGCGAAGATATCTGTGAGAACCTTGAAGATTATAATTATGTTGGACAGTGTGAGAATGAGAAACAACTTGGAG
>JANHFL010001300.1:49471-62769 GCA_032468155.1 Oxyrhabdium leporinum
ATAGATAGATAGATAGATAGATAGGTAGGTAGGTAGGTAGGTAGGTAGGTAGGTAGGTAGGTAGGTAGGTAGGTAGACATTATCAGATATCAAACTGACTTTATTGTTGGTTGAAGGAACTGGAAGACTTCAGTTGTAACAGCTAAGACCTAGACAGCTAAGACCTTGCATGTGAACAATCTCTAATTGTTCACAATCACTAATTATTCATATGCAAGTTCTAGGTTATGCTAAAACAGGAGCAAAAAAGAATCATTTTTGTGATATGATCTTGAGAATATAATCAACATTTGCAAAGAAAACATCAAGAATAGCTTTGAAGTTCTGAACCTCTTTGACTGAAAACTAGAGGTTCTGTAGAATGAAATCTAAGATGTTGTTCAGGAAAAATATAAAAAGAGACTGCAAAAGATCAAAAAACAGAAGAAAACAAACTGGATGTCAGAAGAAACTATGGAAATTTCCAAAAAGAGAAGCCAAAGACAGATAAGAAAAAAAAAATCAGGACGAAATTTAGCAAAGAACGTCACTGAGCTGTTAGAAGACATATGATGTAATATTTCAGTAACATCTATAAAGACCTTGAAAATAGAAACAGACAAGGGAAAACAAACAAAGTATTTCAAAAGATCTCTAAACTCAAAAAGGAGTTCCAACATGAATTGGTTAATTAAAGGATATCAACGGACAGTTAATAACTGCTTCAGAGAAGATTCAACAAAATTGGAAGAAAATTCTGTACAATAGAAATGTCAACATCCAAAATAGAAGATATTTCCAACTTAAAAGAGCTTCTATTATTGAAAAAAAAAAAGAAGTTATAGCAATATTCTGTCGATACCAAGTGGCAATCAGTGTATTATAGAAATATGGCAAGTAACAAAAAAAGAATCAATACAGGTTTTAACCAAGCTGTGCCACAGATCTGTAAAATAATTGCTTGCCAACCGATTGGCAAGAGGACAATTTATATCCCAAAAAAGAAGACTTAACAGAGAATGCAAACTATTGTTAATTTCATATACTGTACTTGTAAAATAACATTTAGGACCATCCAACAGTAGAAATTTACATAGAAAGAGAGAATCCAGATGTTCAATCAGGTTTTAGAAAAGGTGATGGAACAATAAATTTATTACTGATGCATGATAATTAAGAAAGCCAAAGAATATGAAAAGTAAGTCAGTATTACTTTATTGATTATAAACATGTCTTTGATTGGGAAACCTATGCAATATGTTTTAACAAATGGAAATCTCAACACATCGCATTGTCCTTATGCAAAATCTATGTACAATCCAGGACATGACAGCATGGATAGAACATATGTCTAAATTGGTAAAGGAGTAAGATAAGGCTATATACTGTTCCATTATTTATTTAGCCTGTATGTGCCTGTATTATTTAGTCTGTATTTACCCACTAATCACAATCTCACAGTGTCAACTGAGTTTAATTTACCTGATATGTTAATTACAATAGATTCTTCAAATATTTCATTACTTACATGCATTGTGCTGGATAGTGGTATTCAAAACCTTCTGTTAGATGATTCCATTATATAGTGCATTATGCATCATGATATAGCACTTTTCAATAACAAAATATTACTTTCTTTACTTTTTGCATATAATTTAAGCTAAATGTAAAATATGTTCACGTGTATGTGTGCACATATGAACACATTTTATATTTAATTTAACTTTATGCAAAAAGTTAAGAAAGCAATATTTTTTAAACAAAAATTACTATGCCATGAATTTCATTAAGTTTTTAGTTACATAGGTATGGTTCTATTACTCTACACATTAATGCTTTATTTTATTATATTAATGGAAAAAAATTAAACATTTACTAAATTAAAATTAGTATAACTTCAGTGTGACATGTTTATTGACTTGGACAATATTTTTTATGATAAGTAAAATATTAATCCTAAATTTCCAGTGCCAATCTATGCCACTAATACAACATTGCATTTAAGATATGCATATGACTATAATACTATGTTTATATGCCATTCTCTTCCTATAGGGAGTATTATTGGTGGTCCAATTGCACATGCTTTTAAGAGAATGGGTAGAGATCAAACATTGAGCCTTGTCCATAGCTTATTCCTCAAGCTTTGAAACATTTTGCATTCCAAGATTTTCTTGTGTTTTACAGACTACTTTTGTCCTTACTTTTTTCCTGAATGTTGGGATTCCTAATCTGAATTTTCTCCATATTTGAATGTGCTTCCCCTAATTTTATTATTTACAGGTTTCCTGTTTTGTGAACCATCTGAGCATTCTGTTATTGGCTACAGAGGCCTTCAGGAAAGGCCTTTAGGAAAGGCTTCTTCAGCCAGTAACGGACCTACGGACTGATCCGGAACTCTTTTATTGGCTACAGAGGCCTTCAGGAAAGTCTTGCTGGCTGCAGAAGAAATGAACCGAGGCCTGGCTCCAACTGTCCGAAGGTAAGTATAGGGCCACTCCACCCCCCATCCCCACCCTAGTTTAATTTTTACACATGCACCCTGGAGTCAGTGGGGTATTAATTAGGGCTTATTTTAGGAGTAGGGCTTATATTGAGCACACGTGTAAAATCAAGCCAGGACTTACTTTCGGAGTAGGCCGTATTTTGGGGAAACACGGTATTAATTGCTAGAGTTTATTTACAAAATCTTGCTCCAAAATGTTAGGCAAAGTAAAGAAAATTTATTATTCCATTTTTTTAAATAGAGACATAGAAAGAGAAAAGGCTTATTTCTTTTAAACATTCCTTTCCTTTCATATCTTTAAAAAATATATTACTATTTAGAATTTCAAGTAGTGTTAATATTCATTGTTAGTACTGCTAATAATATTATAAATGTTTATTTCTGATACCTAACGAAGTGCAATTATTGACAACTGGCATTTTGGCTGTGTTGTTTTTCAACAGATGTCCTGAGGCATGCGTGAATGGAAGAACCTCCCTCTCCAGGTGGCCCAGCACCTGCAGTTTGTGATATTGGATTGGTTAAGATCCATTTGCTGGCACCAAGTAAAGAGACTGATGTTCCTGTTAATCCCTTTTGCACTGCTTTCTTATCAGCAGCTTATGATCTGGGAGATGATACATTCTTTTTCATTACAATACAGCAGGCTTCTGATCTCTTTTCTCAGTTGCATTTGATATGAACTCTGTTACCCAGTGACAGATCATATGAGGCTTTGCTTGTGTAATGTAAAAAGGTTTATAAACTCCTCTTGCCTTTTAAATCACACTTTGCCACTTTTCTAAAGCTTGGCATCTCTTAGATCTTTTCCAAGCTGGAACAATATTTCTCATTGGCCATTTCTCTAAGATTTGGTCTGAATTACACCCAGACAATATTTAAAATGTTCTGATCTGAATAAGCAGTGGGGGAGAATCTAATTTTGGAGTCTTTTATTCCACTTCAAAATGTTTGGCTGTATTGTTAGTACTTTAATAATTTAAGGAGAAAAAAGAAGGCTTTCAGTAAATTGAGAGTCAAATCAAAGTTTAAAAAGATATGTTTCAAAGGAAAAACACCCATTCTATGTTTTCCAGATTGGAAAGCTTCTTCAGATACCATACAAAATATTTTAAGTCAATTACTAAGCTATATATAGACCACTGATCTATCTATGACTAAAAATACCATCTTCAAAAACAACATGTATCTCTCAGATCTTTGTTTTTTCCGTATAATACCACATTACTTTGAAACCATTGTTGCCATCAGTAGACATTCTTGGAAATTCTGATTAAGCATATAGAAGAAACTGGTGCAGATTTGAATGAGAACAAAGTGGAGAAAATAATACACACAGCTGCACATCCTATTCATAAGTTCATCTTGATTCACATTTTCCCTAAAGTTCAGAATTAGTTGACCACAACATTTTACATAGAAAATAGTCGAATTAGGGTAAAAGGAGGTTGTGGAGGAAGAAATATTTTTGTCATTCTAATGCTTCTTCCTTTCCTTAAATATAGACATATTTTAGCATATGAGAGATATTATAGCCTATTGATTTATCAGATCTAATAAGGCCCTAGAATGGTAGAAGGCCCTAAAATAAAGTAATATGAAGCAAAGTATTCAGCTGAGATAATTGTGTAAGGACAATGATATATTTGCAATTTGCTGAGCTGTTGCAATTGGCATAATATGATTCTGCAAAGTAGATAGTTTCAAAAGTATATTTGGAATTGGAATGTTGAAACTGTGAGAAATAAGGAACTGAAAGTAGCAGGTGTTGACAGGTTTCAGATATATACATATGTATGTTGAAAATGATGGTCAGTATGAGAGAATAAAGAAGTAAGTTCAGTAAAATTCCATTTACTGAAGGGCTGTCAGTAAAAGAGCATAAAAGAAAGAATTGGGTCTGAGATCGAGGCCACTGGCCAAAGCTACTCCTTGCTGAACTCAGCTATGTCACTGGACTTCATTGCAATAGGTTATTGATGTAAGTAATGTTGTGATATTGTGTTGTTTTGATGGCTGCTCATGAAATAAACTTCTGAATCTTAAAGTAAGAATTATTGTTTGTGTTGCTGTCCTTTGTTTCTTTATTGGAATTTTCCTATGACAAGCACAATAGTTTCTAAGCTATTCATTTCTAAATCCTTGAAATTCTAAGCTTCTTTAGAAACTTCCAATGAAAGCAACTTGTATGCTTCAAAATCCTGGTTCATTTGATTTATTTTGTATCTAATGAAGACAACAGTTAAATACAACAAGGCCACCAAACCCTTTCTTAATTTTCATGTTTTTGGTGATATACACATTGATGAAGAAAAATATTTAAAGTTACAAGATAGGAAAAAATGCTTTATGTGAGTGCTATAAATTCAGTTTATGTTGCAGCAAAAACTTTGGAATGATAGAGCCTCTTGTCCAAATATTACACCTCCTAGTAAAAGATAAATGATTTCCTATAACCTTGATTTGCATCTTAAAGCAATTCATGATGGGAAAAAAGAAATCATAATATTTTTGCAACTAAACTTTTTTTAGTGCCAAACATTGTTTTTTGCAAATAGTTGTTTTTATCCTCCTAAACGATGATAGCAGGATGTTTTTATCATCCCGTTTCAGTCCATAAGAATAAACATGAGTGGAGGCAGGTAAATATAACAAATTATTTTGAATAAGTACATAATTTCAGAATCCAAAGGAAGAGTTACAAAGCTGATGGACTGGAAATATAAATTTGGAGTAAGACATATTCATTTATTTATTTATGAAATTTATTTGATTTCCTGAAGCCAGATGGAATTTAGGCAGTTTACATTGCCAGAAAAAAATGAAATAGTGAATAAAGCTATAATTGAGAAACTTGTAAAAGCAGTACCACCATGTAGCAATCTCCAAAGGCACTTCATATCAGCCTTCAAGGGAGACTTACTTCCTCCCTTCCTTCCATATTTCTAATTACATACACTTTTCTGACATGCTATAATAAGCCTTATATAATGCAGTGCCAATGGCATCTAAATGTTGCCTAACTTTTGGCAACACCTATCAAGCCCTTACTTTACTTGCTAATCTGTTAAGATTATTTTAATTAGTAAAATAAATTGATAGATTGGCAAAGGGAGAAAATGTTTAGGCTGATAACCACTCTAAAATAATAATAATATGAAATGGATAAAGGCTAATATTTTGACTTGAACAGTGCCATCTCTTCAGGGGAAAAAAGGAGGGGGATAATGTTGTGAAAGCAACTTCATATCAGTTTGATTTTCAATAAATAAAAAGCTTGCAACTGACCATGTCTGTTATGACACCAGTTTTGTGAAAGTGTCCATAACAAGTTCTCAAAAGTCCAAACTGTTATTGTTTTCTATTTATATAATGTCCTTCTTCCCATGTGGCACTTAAAGGTGTTTACTGGCTTTAAAAAAAGAATGACTATTTGTTTCCTATAGTTTCTAATATTTCAGAGAAAAAGAGATGTTCATAATTTACCAAGACTAAACCTTTGATACCACAAAGCAGAACAACAAGGGAAAACAAACAAATCAAAAGCAAACAATAAACAAAAAGTCATATTGCAGCAAAAGAGAATGAATCTCCTGGACCTAATATCATATCACCAATATCCTAGGGCAGTCCTCTGCCATAACTGAAGATTTTTTTTCATATCTCAGCTTTGTGGATATTTCTCTAGTGTACCAGTAAAACAGCCCTTCAATAAAAAATATCTTTAAATAAATAATTGGCTTTTAAATACTTTTGCATTTTAGTCAGTTTCAGATTGTTCTACCATTGCTATTTTACCACTTGAAATCCCATTCTTGCAAGTTATCTTTCTATAATAATTTGAATTTTGAGAAAATTAATGCTTGGCCTCTGTTACTAAATTAATGCTCACTAGAGAAATTAAACTTCATTTCCCCCCCACTAGTTGTCATTAAATCTGATTCCTTCCTGTGCTTTTACTTCTCCCAAGAGAGTCTTGATGAAGGAACTCTTCTTAAGAAGCTTTTTCCAATACTGATGCTATTGTCATTGCTAAATGGGACTTCTGCCAGTGAAACATTGTTCACGTTTTTACTTTTTTTATAGAGAAATTTGGAGAAATCATCTATTACGTTTCTGTGCTTTCAAATTAAATGGGTAATATCAAAGGTTAATTTCTAGAACAATGCTTCACATTTAATGTAAATGCAAAGTCCAGGGAGTGGTGTGGTAGCCTAGAGATGGAGCTCTTGCCTCACAATCAGAAGACTGTGAGTTCAATTCTAGGTAGAGGCAGATATTTTTCTCTCTGGGCACACTGAGAATATATCTGATGAATAAAACTCTGCATTGGTGACAGAAACGGCATCGGTCATTAAAACACTCTGCTAGCTTCATTCAGCTGTCCAAAGTCCACCCCGCACGGGATTATGGGATTGTTAAATGAAGATGATGAAATGCAAAGTGCAGACAAAGAAAAAAAAAACCAAAGTCATAACCATAGGATGGAGGAATCATTTTATGCAGATTACATGTGCAAGAGATCTGGGTGTCTTGATAGTTCACAAGATGAACATAACCCAAGATTAGAATACACCCATAAAAAATGGAAATGCAATCCAAAGTTGCCTTAGTGTCAAGATTAAGATAAGTCATGGTTTGTGTCTATTTTTCATACCACACCTGAAATATTTTGCCCCATTCTAGATGTCACATTACACAAAACTTATTGGCTTTCTGTCTAAAGGACACCATCCAAGATGATTAGGAGTATAGAAAAATGGTTAGAGGTACCAAGTTCATTTAGCCTAAAAAAAAAAAGTTCACAGAGAAATATTCTCATTTTCTGAATTCCTACCATGTAGAAATGTTCAACGTTGTGCTAAAAGACAACACAATGAGAAATTGACTTAAATTATAAGGTTTTTGGTTGGATATCAGGAAAATGTTCCTAATGGGAAGCTGTTCAACAGTGAAATAGATTTCTTTAGAATGTAGGGATTCTACAACAGCAAACCAGTGCACTAAAGAAGCATTTGGATTAGTTTTCCAAGTCCCCATTCAATACATTCATTGTGGACTTTTATGAAAATTGTGTTCTTTTTGGTAGTTGTGTCCCTCAATTTTGTTGGAGATTTTAAAAAATGAGAAACTGAAAGGGAAAGCAACAACTAGAATCAATATTTCATCATTTTACAAATGTGCTACTGTATATCAATCTATGGGAGAGGAGGAAAATCACTGAATAATTTACCTTTACAGCCCCACACTAATACAGTAGAACCTCTGGTCATGACCATAATTCATTCCATAACTTTGGCAATTTCTTTGTCTTCGAATGTTTTATCTTCAGGAATTTCTGGGTCAGGGGTCATGTTTGATCACCACCCGAGTATGTATTCTTGACCAGATTCAAAAATTTTGTGAATTTTTTGGTTGGAATCCAATTTGGTCTTCGTCAGAAGCGTTCATGACCAGAGGTTCTATGGTATTCCTTGTACAGTCTATGCAGAAGGCTTGAACAATTTCTTTAAGTACTTTGCTTTTACCCCAAATGCAGATTTTAACCACAGCTCAGGGAGGGAATGTTTTTTTTAATTCTTTTCTTTTGGTTGAAGCAGAGAACTCCCAAGGCTGAATATATATGTAATGAGGAGGTTGCGGAACTTCACATCCCCAGGATTCTTAGTTATAGTAGTAGAGAATATCTGTAAAAAGAAGTTATATGTTTCTCCATCCATTTGTAAACTGATAAAGTGTGTTACAGTTTTATGGAGACTTCTATGTACTTATTTATTTATGAAATTTAGAAGCTTCATAAGACTCTGTGTGGTTTAAAAAGTTAAAAGCAATAAAACAATAACAGAATAAAAACACAAAGCTTACATGTTCAAGGGAGAGGAAACAATAAATCAAATTCACAATCAAATAGAATTTTATAGAGCTTCAGCATCCATCCTAATCCAAGGCTTGAGAAAACAGCTAAACTACAAAATGTCTGACAAGGATAAAAGTCATGGAATATTAGCATGGAATGAGATATGGAGGTATTGTTCCATAGGATAGGTACCATGACAGAAAAGGCATGCTTCCTGTGTCCTCATAGCTGACATTATTAACTGAAAGAATCTGGGGTACACCCTTTCTACCTTTACTTGTCCTGGACAGGCAATAGTATAATTTCCACCTAGAACCCAATTGGTTATCAATGAAGCTTGTGGTGCAGTAGAGTCACATGGCATCTAACAATGATTATTGCCTGCACCATTAAATTCTGGCCAGCTATAGTTTCAATGAATGGACTTCAAGGATAGCTCTATATAGTGCATTGCAAAAGTCCACATGTGAAATAACTATGACATGAATGGCCACCTTCATATTCTCCTGATTTAGAAATGGGTACAACTGGTGCCTAAAATCAATCTGTGCAAAACACTCACAACTGCCACTCTCTCTTCAGAATGAAGTTGCAAACTGATGAAACTCCTCAGACTGAGCAACTGTCTCAAATGGGGAAGTTTGAGCCTATTCAAGACTAATGATAGAAAGCTCTCAGAAACAGGGAGTCCATTTAGTCTTGTTAGGATTGAGCTGGAGTCTGTTCTTTCTAACCAAGTTTTCCATACTCTGCACATATACTTCCATACACTATACAAGATAGTGATCACCTGACTTTGGTTAGCCTAGGACCAAGTTTTATGGACATTATAAGCACATCAATTGACCATGAACTGACAGATAACTTTAACCAACAAATTTATGCAGATATTAAAAGAAGAACTGACAGCATAGACTTGAAGCAATTACAAGTATTAAATATTGCATGTATTAAATATAACTGACCACAGACAAATGAAGAGAACTACATTGTGGCTCCTTCACTCAATTGTAGAATCAAGAAGGGTACTACAATTGATGCTATATAAATCCTTTGAGAAATCAGAAGGAATAAAAAATACATGCCCATTCTGATCCTTTTAAAGGCCATTAATAAATGTATTCACTACTATCTCTATAATCTATAGTTTGAAACTTGACTGGGATCAGTTCAAATAATTCATTAATAGGTCAATGCCTGGGCTAGCCTGAAGGGCAACATGACAGATCAGCAGAATGATTCTACTTGAAACAAACTCTGATTAGTCACTGCCTCCACCTTCCAGCTACACTGCTTCACCCTGAGGCACCATCTTACTTCCTATCTGTCAGACAAAAAGCAATTCTTCAGTCAAGGAAAACATTGTGTTCAGTCATAAAAAAAATCTACACAGAACAGAACAGAACAGAATAGAATAGAATAGAATAGAATGAAAGTCTGGAAGTCTTCTAGTCCAACCCCCTGCTCAGGCAGGAAACCCTATACTATTTCAAACAAATGGTTGTCCAATCTCTTCTTAAAAATCTCCAGTGTTGGAGAATACACAACTTCTGGAGGCAAGTTGTTCCACTGGTGAGACCACAAAGGTCTTTAAAAAAAATAAATCCATTAAATTCAGTTCACACTTGGCCACAAGCCTTGCATATCCAACTGAAAGGGAAATCACGCAATACTGATCTACAGTTCTTTTTACATCACACTGGTATCCACATTGACTTCTACTATGGCTCCTTAATCTACCAGCTACAGTGTTTTGACTGGTTCTTTATGAAACTGCCAGTTTGGAAGCATTCATTGGGATGGGGTACAACTGTCCACTGAGGATTCTAGGACTTTCAGAGCTCTTGGGCTATCGGTAAGTACCATACTTGGAACTCCTAAATTTATCATACACAAATAATAAAATAGACAAACAGTGTCAAGCCTCTAACAGTTGGCAAACTTTCCCAATGACTCTGTTTTATAATTGAATTGAATTAGAATTGAATTGAAACTTCTGCAGACATGGGCATCTAAATGATCCTTCTGCTTTCACCAGAATAAAAGTAGCATTGCACATCATGCCAAAATCTCTTCCTCTTTTGGTCATGTATGAAACAGTACATTACACACAGAAAAGAACCAGAACTTGACAATGCTTTTGTCACACATGTAATCCTTGTTTGGAAATCACAATTAGGACCAACATCTCTGTCACTAAGCAAAGTACTTGCTAAATGGGAAATCATGTGACCAAAACTGTGTTTTGCTTTTCCTTATTCCCCCATCTTTAGTATTAGTATTTATATTTACTATATAAATTAAAAAAAAAATTTATAAAAAAAAATATACTTATATTTATTGAAGATGAAAAGATTACAAAAGAGTAAGCAGGCAGTCAATGGGAAATACACCAGGCTGTTTATATAACAGTTTTATAACACATAGCCACAAATGCACATATGGCTGCCAGTGTCACTGTATTCCTTTTACTGTTTCCTCTACAATCTCTGTCTCTGCAGGGGGAAAAAAAACATGTAAGGAATAGGACAACTCATATTGACTATGCTGTAAAGGTCATAAATGTGGGTATTGGTCATAAAGGGTTTTCTTTTTAGCACCATTGTAACTTTTAATAATCACTGATAAGATGGGCGTGATTAGTCTAATGAAGAGAAGACCAGGGGTGACATGATAGAAGTGTTCCAATATTTGAGGTGCTGTCACAAAGCACAGGGAGACAACCTATTTTCCAAAGCACCTGAAGGAACAATCGGTGGAAGCTGATCAAGGAGAAATTCAACCTAGAAAAAAGGAAAAATTTCCTGACAGTGAGAACAATCAACTAATGGAACAGCCTGCCTTGAGAAGTTGTGGGTGCTTCATCACTGCAGACTTTCAAGAAGAGGCTGACAGCCATTAGAAATTGTATAGGGTTTCCTGCTTGAGCAGGGGGTTAGATTAGAAGACCTACAAGGACCCTTCCAACTCTGTTATTCTATTATTTTTTTATTCACTCAGTAAGCAAGGACATTCTGTACCAACCTTTGGGATTCTTCATCCTGTACATGTCACCACTGGCAGATATTCTTAATATAGAGCAGGCATGGTATGCCATTCTTCAAGCATTCTTGTGTCAAGTTATTAGTGCTTTATAGGTTATGATTACATATTGACTAGTCACCTAACTACAGATAAGTGCCTTCAAGTCTTCTTAAAATTTTCAACTGTCTTTAATGATATCTTTAATAACCACGTGTTTGTTCCCTTGCCTCTTTTTTTCATTAGTTCATTACTAACCAGAAGAACAACATATTTGATAGTCTTTCTTGTCTACTCCCTCTTTTTTTTTCTACTGGAAACAGTAAAATGTTTAGTTCATTTACATCCTGTTGCTGCCACCATGATTTAAATTGTTTCTCCTTGTCTTCTCTAACTTCATACTTGCTATTATTTAATTTTATCTTTTTCTTTCTTTTAATCTTTGGGATGAGCATTTTTTTTATTCTTCTGTCTGAAGGACTGGAAAAATTGTTATTATTCAACAGCCACTGGTAAAAGTGCCACCAATAAAATTTATACTTCAACATGTATTAGCTACAGATTGCCATAATATTACATTACTTAACACAGTGCATCACATTTTAAATAGACATAAAAAGGATTCATTTTATGACTCCACTTACACATATAAAATTTAAAACATGAAATTAACCTTGAGTATAAAATATGGAAATAGTGCTAATATATAATGTACAAGAGATGTGGATGACTTGATGATTCCATATTGCAATTTTTACACATAATTAATAGGAAACTTTGTATATTTAATTTAATACTGCAATATTAGCTTCAGTATTTTTCTGAAACACGTTATTGTGGAACAAAGTTGGGCTCAGCTTCTTGAGGATGGTATATATTTGCCTTTTTTGACAACATAACAGAACTTCTTTTTTTCTCCTTTTTATTCCTACTTAGACAACAACAAGAATTCCAACTGTTTTCCCATCCAAGTACTGCTTAGTTTCCAAGACCTGCCATGTTCAGCTACTTCTGGCTACCTGCTGATGGGGTAATGGAGCAACTAGGTAAAGATAAAGGAACCCCTGCTGATTTTACTCCACTAGACATTGCCAACTATAGGGGGCAGTTCTCATCTCTGTTTCAAGGGCCATTGAAGCAGTGCTGTCTGTAGACATTTCCGTGGTCATGTGGCCAGCAGCTTAGCCACTAAGCCATTGTGCCATCCCTAATGTAGCAACTAGCCAATGTTAATTATAAATATTATGCAATTAAGAAGGAGCAGTTAATTTTCAGTAATTTGTAGGAAGCAAAAAAAAATACAGTGTAGCTATAAATCCTTTCAACTATTTTGAAAATGTATCATTGGTGTAATGATTTATTTCAGAACTCTATGTAAACATACTCATCAACTAGCCATCAGACTGAATCCAGAAATGGTGGACTAATAACATGCCGCCAAAGTACAATAAATACTTTAATGTTTCTTTCTAAAAACATTTACTGAAACGACAAAGAAAGCTGTATTCTGACAAGGAACTAAGAAGAAATCAGTGCCATTTTCTAAAAAGTCCTAATCTATTCAAAACCTTTCTGTATCTTGTCTTTGGGAAGCAGATACAAATACTACTGGGCCAGGAAGTACTTTATAAAGACACATAACCTGCATTTAATCATTCTCTGAGGAGGAGGAAAAAACATTTCAAATTTATACCTTGTACTACATAAAATCTTTCATACATTTTTACAGCATCCTCATATAAAAAAAGGTACTTGGGTATATTTTCCTTCTCCCTTTTTTACACATTGCATATTTAGATTATTTTCATTATTCCCAGACAATATTCAAAAATTGTACTAGGCTATTCTTGTAACTAATGGATCCCTGTCATAGCATGGATCTCATTATTTTATTTTATTGTATTTATTTTGTATATAAGAATTTGATGGAGAAGG
>JANHFL010001300.1:111006-123813 GCA_032468155.1 Oxyrhabdium leporinum
TATTATTATTATTATTATTATTATTATTATTATTATTATTATTATTATTATTATTATTATTATTATTATTATATAATCCCTATTAATCAAAGCCATGATGAGGATGATATGGATTGTGATTTGTAATGTATATATCAGAATAGATGAAAGGAAAAAAAATAGATATGCTGTGTGACTGATGAATGGTAAGAAACAGGAAAATTGTACCAGATTGAAATGAAGATTGCCTGATTTTGTGGAATAGAGCTGATGAGGGACTAAGGCACTAAGGGTCTAGTAAATTTGAATGATTGGTCTACAATGTATGTAAAATAATATGGACTGAACTGATCACAGATAAATACTTGTGCAATCATGTAAAAGTAAGAATCTATATGTTGGTAATCAAGTTATGGTCCAGTGAATGATGAAAATAAAACAACAGGGAAGAGTTTGGGGAATAATTGTGAAATGTTCTGAATGAATGTAGTCCAGAGAACAATCTTCTGCTATGTAATGTAAATGAATGATTAGTGATAAGATGAAAGATTGTAATTTGGAAACCAAAGTATGAATGATAATGGTATCTGGTGAGTATATGTTTAGAATAAATTTCAATTCAAATACAGTTCAAACATAAGTATTTTCATGCATTGACATGCACTTGTAGCAATCTAAAATCATGACTCATTTGATATTGGCTGTGTGAAGCAGAATAAGAAGAATTACATTATAGACTGTCAGAGAGGGGGATGTAGTTAGTTCAGTGAGAAGTATGAAGGAAGCTTAGTGGGATGATGAACTGAAAGAAATTATAGTAGAAGAAAAATAGAAAAAAGAAAATAATTGTTGCAAAAATGGTGTGACAGAATGGTGTGTATAACATTTGCAGATAGAAAAATATAAAAAGACAAAAATAAAAGGTAAAATTGAGAAAAACAAAAAATGCAGACTGATTTTAATGAAAAATAACATTTGCTTTGTCAGTTGGAAAAAAGGATTAAACAAAGGAGCTCCAATTTATCTATATACTACATACTCTTCCACTTTAATTAAAGTCATCACAGGGCACCAATTTGTGAACCAAGGTAACTCAAATGGGCTAACTTACACAATGCATCAAAAATTGGGGACCCATGACTCCTAAGGCAATGGAATTTGAGGAAGTTATGGCTGTTTCAGGGCTATTAGCTGCTGCTGGACTGCTACTGTGATCACATGATCTTTATGTTCAATGTTCTGTGACTATTTCCCAACCCGTCTCACAATATCTCACTCCCTTGCCCATTTTGTCCTTTCTGCCACTTACCTGCTGGTTGAAAAGAGAAGGGGAGGGAAGGAAGAAGGATGAAGAGGAGGAAAAGAAAGGAAAAGAAAGGAAGGAACCACTGTACTCCTTTCTTGGCCCATGCCACCTACCTGTGCACTCCCCTGATCTGTACTGCCCACCATGCGCCTTCCCCATGCTTGCCACTGCCCTGCATGCCTTACTGAACCCATGCTGCACCTCTTGCATGAAGAAAGCTTTCCCACAAGGAAACTCAAAGCAGTCAGAAAACTGAAGTTGCTTCCCTTCCCACTGGTCCCGTCCCTCCACACATGCATAGTTAGTCTGCTTCTATGTTTACTGGAAAAAAAATATCTCTGAAATGATGATCCAGAAGAGCATGGGTTGTCTAGTAGAGACTAAGAATTAATATAATAGTTTGGAATGCAGAATACTATTTTGGAAATTTACATTGGAAGAAGAGTGGTGGGTTGAAAACTGTAAGGGAAATGAATTATACAAATGTTAGGGACCAAGAAAAGCAAACAAGCAAACCAACAAACATCTTTATAAACAGGAAATCAAATGCAAGGAAATTGTTAAATAATAGTAAGGCTGCAGGTGCAGATACTATAAAATGACAAATATTAAAATATGGATGCTTATGGTTGAATGACTTGTTTAAATTCTGTGAATTGGGAAAAATTCTTCTACTGAAAGAAAAGGCTGCAAAACTATATCTAAATTCTAGTTTGTCAAGTAAACTTGGGACAATATTTGGCAGAATTGAATGGATTCAATAGGCAACAAGAACAATTTGGGAAGAACAGTATGATTTTATGTTTGCAAGAATTTGAAAACCTTTTCTGTTCTTCAGAAGGTTAAATATGTAAATATGAGAATGTTCATGTTTATTATTTTGAGAAAGTATCCATTTCACAAAATGAATGGCTTGAATTATGAAATTTTGAATGAATATGGAGATAAAAGTTGATTACCATATGTTATAAGAGTAATGAATGATGAGAGTAAAGTATGTGTCAGAATAAACAAAATTCTTAATGAATGGTTCAACATGGTGCAGCTGGTGAAACAAGGATATGTAATTTTCCATTGGTTGTTTAATGTATTTATGAATAATTGTATAAGGAATATTTGTTCTGATGTTGCAGAAATGCTGGTTAAGAATATAAATGTGCTTGTCCCTTTGTATGCAAATAAAGTTGGCTGAGATCCCAAATTATTTTCAGGAAATGTTAGATCTATTTTATGGTGGAATGAAGAAAATCTGCCAGGCAAAGATAGTTATATTTGAAAGAGAAATGAAGTGAATGATTGCAAGTTATGCATAAACATTCAAAACTAGAGCAACTAAATGAATCTGTGTACTTTGGTAGAATATTTAGTAAATATGGGGAAATGGAAGGTAAATATTAATGTAGTATATTTCTATTCCTTGGAATGAATATTTTTAAAAAGTCCTTCAAATGTCCTTGTATAAGAGCATCTTCATACATGGAATGAGAATTGGGTATGTGAGGGGAAATATAAAGAATATTTGCAGTGGGAATGGGGTACTTAAGAAATGTGCATGGTAAAAGTGGCATGTGTAAGTCACGAATAAAGTAGTCTAGAATTGATATAGATTGAATATAAATGTGAGTGATTAATATGAAAGTACAGTGATTGTGGATATATAAAGAGCTTGATTTGGGTCAAATAACAAAAACAGATGTACAAAAAGAAAAGTAAATAACTTTGGAATTGATTAAAATGGTCTCTCTTTTTAGAAATCTAAAGAACAAGGAGAAATGCATGACTGAGATTCAGTGAAAGCAAAGGTAGAAATGCATAGTAAGTAGTTCTGTGCAAACTTGATTTATCTTTGTTTCTTTTTATTTCTCATCCCAAGACTTTAATTTCTTTGCCTTGTTATTTATTGTACCTTTTTTGAACTTTTCATAATGTTGCCTAGATGACAGGGGGAAGTATGACTGGTTCTAAATGTGGCACATAAAAGCTTAGGCATTCTTGGTCAAACTACATGTTTCAGCAAATTCCTGAATGAAGAAGCTGACTGTACATAGCACAAAGTTAAATATCCTTTTTTTTTTTTGGGGGGGGGGGGAGATGGACTCATACAGTACTTATTACATGGTTACTTTTTTTTCTCCAAGTATATTTTGTGAAGTAGTGAGCGAACAGTTCTATTTTGGTTGAATTGTTTCAAAACACTTTAAATAGCAGGTATGCATTCAAATTTGCAGAAAGATGCCACATTTAATTTTGAACATATAGAAATTGTGACAGTTTTTGTCACTTAGGGATTAACTGAAACATGCACAGAGAAACTACATAAACAGAGAGTCAATTTGATCAAATGGTTAAGTTGAGGGCCTAGAAACTAAGAGATTGTGAGTTCTAGTCCTGCCTTACCTTGTGCTTTAGACCAGTCATAGTGCCTCAAGCTAACCCACTCACAAAATTGTTATTATGGGGAAATGGGGGTAGAAAGGAATATTAGGTGCTAACTGTCTTTAATTATTTATAAAAATAATAAAGATAATAAAATATCTAAACTAAATTGGCTAAACTATGAAATCTTGTGTTATCATTGGAAATTAATGATGATGGATACAGAACTGTCAGAAATAAAAAGGCTTATTTATTCAATTGCAGTTTTAAATTATTAAATTCTCTAGGGCATGTAGTATTTGCCATCTTGGATTATTTTAAAAAGTGATTAAGCAAATATTTGGAGAAGAGGTATCAGGGTTCAGTTATTATAGAGATTGTGCTGTTTCCAGTACTAGAGGACTTGTCAGAATCCTACATCCCTGTTGCTGAGAAATAAAAAAGAAAGTCCTATTGCACTCATGTCTTATTTAGGACTTCCTACTAGCATCTGGTTGGCCATTGTACAAAGAGAATGTTTGACTACTAGGCCTTTGGTCTAATCCACCAGAGCTTTTATGGTTGACAATGCATTTGTTCAAAGCTAGGAAATGTCTATAAATCACTGCTAAACCAAAAGAGATTATGCAATATTTTATCTAAGTACCAAAAACATTTCATGAAAGGTTACATGAACAAACTATTTATTTAAAAAAATGTGTCTCTTGAATCAGTGAAAGTTTAAAAAAAAGTCATATTTGGCTGGATTATTCATAATATAGTTTTCTGAACAATTTTAACAGATGTAAAGATATAGTATATGCAATATGGATTTTTCAAAGACTATTACCATAACTCATGATAAGTGTGGCATCTGAAAATGGAGTAAATAAAATAAATACTTAAATTTAATCTTGATATTTTGCATATAATATTCTGCATGACAGAGTTATAGCAGAATAAAGATAATGTCAATTGGACCAAGAGGAGGAGAAGACCAAATTCAAAACATGAGCACACAAAAGAGGGAGGATTATGTCTCCCACCACCACCAGCAACAACAACAAGAAAACAAAAAAAACTAGAAAGCATAGAAACACAGTAGAGAGTGGGAGAAGTTGTAAACAGATGTCAAAGAGATTATATAGTAATACATCTAAAGCCAAGATACAAGAGCTGCATTAGATGTTGTACTAAGTTTAGCACTATCTTATTAACCTTTGGGCTTCTCAAAAGCTTTCTTGTCTTCCTCCAGCAATGATGTAAGAAAGAGATGGTAGGCATTGAGAAATATATGTTCATTATGTCTCAGCACAATTTATGATTATGCTCTAATTCAAACCAATGAGCTAATATTAATAGGATAAAGTTATTTCTAATTAATATTTTTAACTGATATTTGATCTTATCTTCTTGGACAAACTGCTAGAGCAAATAGGCAAGAAGAGCAGTTTCATACACCTAAGGCTCAATTAAAAGCGTGGTTTGTAGTATTATGCCTGAGCTAGACATTTTGTGACATAATAGATACAATACTACAACTAGTGTTCAGTCCTCCAGTCTTTGCTTAGAAATAATAATTTCTTATTTTAATGAAGACAAATTTCACTTAAGAAATGTCCATCGAGTTTATAAATCTCTACTGAGTCCTGTTTCATAGTACTATAAGTAAATCTGTATCTCAAAGTCTAGCATAAGTAACAGTGCTTTCAAGGCTATTGTAGAGTTCATTGCATTCTTGTTTTTTTGGTAGTTTTTATTTGGCATTTCCCCTTATTAATGACTAAATGTGAGTTGAGTATGAGATTAATTGGCTTTTTGCAGCTACTCTGTCATCAGAATATGTATTAAAGCTTTGTTATTAGGAGTAGATTCTAAAAGAAACTTTGCCATTGAATATTTGTAGAACAGGGAATTTATATTAATTTCTAAGCTTTCTAAAAATATAAAGTAAATATGGAACTTTGATCTTTGAAAAGTAGCTGCTTAGATAATAAGATTGAATGATGTTTTCTTCAGACCAAAACTGACTATATGTAGGCATGCTTCCCACCTGCTCATCCTGAACATTTGTACATTGTTTATTACAAAAAGTGCTGCCAGCATTTCACACTCAAAAGGAAAGTGGGACCTAAAAAGCTGCCATGAAACTTCCTGCTGCTTGGAAAGAATGGAAGTGCTAAAAAAAATCTTTTTTGGGGGGAGAAATTAGTTGCCTAGCAGTCCTAGGAAGCACATTTTCACTAGTATTGCTGCATTATAACAATGCTTTTTCAGAATCTCAAATATAAAAAATATATAGTGTTTACTTGTAAAGAAAATAGTGTTTTTGTTCCCAAATAATTGTCAATGCCTAGAGTCCTCTTACATTGCTGAAGGAGTTAGAAGAAAATGATGTTAAATAAGGAATGGATGGCAGGTGCAAGCAATAAAAGTCAAGTAGCTGAAACAGAAACAAAAAAGAGAGGGAAGCAAGGCAAAGTCTAGTATTTAAGCCCTCTTTTATTTTGTCACTGTTTGTAAGAAAAAGGTGAATATTTGCAATGGACAGCCTTTTCTATCCATGCTGGCAATCAACAGACATAAGGACCCTAGACATCCATTTGATGCAGAAGTTTGTATGGTACTGAACAGGATTATAACTCTTAATCATAATTACCTGGCAGGAATCCCTTCATATACAATATATTTTGTTTGGCTTCCTTGAGTTTAAAGCTCAAAGAAAAACAAAAAGAAGCAGCAACTTGATACCCTGATAGAAACTACCCAGTTCAAGCTAGGCTGAATAGATTTTTTTTCTCAGAATAGTAATCAATATATACATATATTTATTAAAATGCTGCAAAGTTTCAATGGAGTAATATGGTTTGAAACTGATACATTCAAATAATTTTATCAAAACATGGCTTCTATTTATAAGTTTAGAAGAGGAGCATTTTCTGGTCCTTTGGTACCCCAATGTAAGGAAAAGACCAAATCAAATTGGTTGCATCTCAGTTCTTCTCCAGGTAGAGTGTTTAGGTGATCCTTCGCCTCAAATTCTGAGTTTGATTGTGTTGTCCAACAGTGGAAAAAAATCCTGTGAATGAACTATACTTTATCCATCCTAGAATCCCTATTTCAATGGTATCAGCAGTTGTTTCAGGTTCATATTTATACAATTAAAACCACAATTGTAATTTTCTTGATTTGGAAGAACATATATTGTCACAGAATCTGCTAGGAAAATGTAGAACACTTCTACAGTTTGTAATTGTAAAATTGAAAAATCAATGAAACAGTTATCTGATGGACTGACATGTCTAAAAAATGCCGTGAACACAAAATTGCAGCATGGAATAAGGAAAAACACTAGATGAACAATGATCAGAAGTTTCTTCTCATTTTGGAAATATGACATATTTTCAAACATATTATAACAACCAGTCTTTTAATATAATATGTGTCCACTGGCATAAATGTCCTGGTAGAAAAGATTCTTTCCACTGCCAATAATTTCTTTCTAGTAAAAAGAAAAGGTATAACTGAAAAGTCTACATCAGGGATGACAAACACTTGGTCAGTGGGCTGATACGGCCAGCACAGGCCATTCCCACCCCAGCTCTGTAAAGGCAAAAACAATCCTGATATGTCATATTATGGCCCACGGTGTGATCAGGTTTGACACCCTGGTCTACATAATTGCTTTTTCTGAAAGTCAGTTGTTATCACAGTTATGATGAATTCTATAATATTCTATTAAAAACAAACAAATCAAATTAATTGTAACAAAAAATATTAGAGGAATATTCTAAATAGTAATTTCCAAACTTTCTACTATAACGATTTTTGAGTGCTGCTGCATTCTAATGTAATTAGAAAATCAGATCAAATATATTTCATTCTTCTCAATATTAATAAATATAAAAATGTATGCAAATTAATGTGCTTTTAGTCTTGGAGATCAGTTCATACAGTTATGATAATAGAAAGACTGTTGGTTGTATCACTGTGAGAGGTATAAAAACCATCACCACCACTATCACCACTACACTTATTGTTACAAGAAAAGATATATTATATAAATATAAAGAATAAATATATGTTCTTCTTTAAAAAAACTTCATAATTTTATAATTATATCACTATAACTACTTGTGTGCCTATTCTTATACTTTGTATATGTGCAATGTCCTATGCATCTAACTGTAGAAAATCATATCTGATATTTCTATACATTCTTTTGTTGATTTGTTTATAAGCAGGGTTCAATTACTCACACCTAGGTAAATTACCAGACTTAACTAGCTCTATCCTTAGCTAGTATCCCAGCTGCACACTGCAGGGAAACTCCTCAGTTTGTGTTCTAACCATCATAAATTTGGCTAGCCTTGCTTCTGTCTGACATCTTTTTGTCTTTTCAGACAAATACTGATGCCTTTGTCCTGAGTTTGTGTAGAGACTTTAACATTTTTTTGCTGGGAGGGAAATTCTTTGTTGCCAGGTGATGGCTAGCTGTTGGCACTTCTGACAGAGACATTGCTGTCAGCCTCTGTTGCTCTAGTCAGCTTTCAGCTGTTTGTGTATCTGAATCCATGCATGCTTTCTCTGCATTGTTCAATGGCCATTGTGTGCTACACCACATTGACTTTGTCTTGGCATCTCCACTTTTCTCTGGCCCACATTTTCCCTTTTTCCTACTCTCCAACAAATGCATGCAATATTTTTTCTCAATACAGACAGAAATACCCAAACCCAAGACTAGATTACATTTTCACTTTATAGCTATAACACAGTTGTGGTACAGCTAATCCAGTTGTTTCAAAGTTCCTTTTAAGGGGCGGATAAAAAATAGGCAGACTTTTCTTCCATAATCCCTAAAAGTATAAAAGTCTATTTGTAGTTGTTGTAGAACAGGGGTGTCAAACTCAAGGCCTTCAGGCCACTTTTGACCTACGGGTGCTTAGATCTGGCGTATAGGGCCACCCTGGAAAAAATAAAGGAATGGTCCGTGGTGCCTGTGCCAGAAAAAATGGAACTGAAAGGGGCCATGCACGACCATCCTGGGCCCTGTTTTCAACTGCAGCAGTCTGCTGCCAAAGTCAAACACAACCCTGATGCAGCCCTCAATGAAATTGAGTTTGACACACCTGTTGTAGAAGAAGATTATCATTTCAAACAGAGAAATCGTAAATGCAGTATGGCTTAGTATCATAACTAAAATAGGTAAGAGACTTGCTATGAGGGCTAGAACTAGGAACACAAAAACCTAGCAATTTGGATTTATTGACTTGTGTTTCATATTTACCTAACCATTTCTGTTAACACAATGAAAGTTACTGAGAGCTGAACTTTATTTGACAATAATATTATATTAGCAGATTTATTTTAATAATGGAAGAATTTGATTTAGATAAAAGCAACTCAGCAAAAGTAAAATTCAAAATAAACAATTCATGTTACTTACTGATATCATACACATGTTCTATGAATGCTAGTTTCATTTTCTATACCATGCACCTGGAAGCTGACATATTTTGAGATATCAGAAATATAAAAGCAGTTTGCTTTAGGATCATGTTGTCAATCCTGCTAGGTAGACCAGACCACAAAATCAACTTCAAAGAAAGGCTAAATTCGCCTTTATTTAGATTGTCTATAATCTAAATTACTCTTGCAAATTATATCATACAGCCTTATTTCTTTTATTTCGGTGAATCAGGGAGGTATGTGCCTGAGCCACATCAAATTTTATCTCACCTCTCAAAGCTTAGTATTTTTTAGTCCTGTTTTGTCTAAGTAATCATTCTTATACAATTTTTCTTTCATCTTCCTTAATCTCTACCCCTATTATGAAACAATCACCTGAATTATTAGTATTTGTACTATATAGGTGACTGAAACTATATAAATTGCATTCTTCCAGATCACATGATTAATTTACTTAATATAATATTTTTCCCTTTTGGAATACACATCTTACAGTATTTTCTTGTAGCTTCTCAGAAGGCAAGTAATCAGGCAGTATTGCGTAAGTTAGGGGTCAGCAACCTTACTTTTAGAATGATCCTAGATGTTTTTTCTGGGAATTATCACTCCAAAATGTGATTTGTGAAAATCAAGGCCCTAGTTGAGCTGTGTTAGGAGACATCATTAATTGATTTGGAGCCAGGTATTATAAATATATTGGTAACACTTTTTTTGAAGTAACATTATCAAACAATTTTAGGAATGCCCTGAAAGTTTGTCTACAAGTAGCAATAGATAGGATGAGGAAAACTAAAATGTAAATAAATTCAGAAGTATTTATTTTTCTTGTAATTCCAAATTGTTGATAAATCTTTAGATAGAATAACTATTAACTACATCTGTAGGTATACAGCTTGGGAATATTTCTAGATACAAGATCCATGATATTAACCTAAGTCGGGGAATGGCAACCTGTGGCTCTGGAACCGCATGCAGCTCTTTGGGCCCTCTGCTGCAGCTCCCTGTCACCCTGTCATGGCAGAGGGATGAAAGAGCCATCGCCCTGTTGTGGTGGCATGGCTGGAGACTTAGTGCAGAAGCAAAGTGCCTCTGCACTTGCCTTTGTGCAGCAACAGCATTCCGTCTTTGACATGGTACATTTACTGCTGTTGCCAGAAAAGAGGGTTGGGAGAGAATGGTGGGGCAGATTTTGTGGGGTGGAGGCCATTCCCCAAGCCTGGTCTTCCTCCTCCCATGTCAGCGGGGCCAAGAGAAAGAAGGGGGTGGCATGGGGAAGTGTTCCCCTCCCCCGCTGAGCACTAAGCACAATAGCCCAGCGGGAGGGAGAGATGGCCTGACAGAAGTGCCCCCATTGGCGAGCTGCAAGGCGGACAGGCATGGCCCGGCTCTCACAACAGGATGATGTTCGGCACCTCCAGATGCGAGCTGCAGCCTTTGAAATGCACTGCTTTCTGTTGCCTGTGCCTTCCTGATCTCAGCTTTTTCACCCCAACAAGAGCTATGTTTCTGCTCGCTTTCTTTTCCTGTGCCTTCTCTGGGCAGTGATGGCTGGGCTGTGGGGATGGGCAGTAGAAGTCAGGGTTGCTCTCCCCCCTCAGCAAGCATGCCTGCAGGAGCACGGAGAGTTGCAGGTGAGCATTGGAGAGTCAGAAGACACGCTCTGACATTGCCCCAACACCTGTTTCCAGCACGCGCTTCTGTGTCCCAAAGTAGGATTGAGTGGGGGAAAGGGAGCAGGGGGAAGGGAGAAGAGTAGGAGGGAAGGAGAAGCCCGGCTGGCTTTCCTTTGGCATGAGGCAGGGGGAAGACCCAATACCCCCTCCATGGCCTGCCTGCTGCTCTCACAGCATCTTGCACAGCACAGCAAAAGCAAGCTTCACAATGGGAGAGACTGGGTCTTCTCCTCCTCCTGAAGCCCATTTCCTGCCCCATTTGCCCCTGGAAGCTCTCTTTCTCTGGGCGTAGAACAGGTCGCAGGTCCAGCACCAACAAAGCCGGAAGTAGCCGCCTGCCCTTTCCTGCCAGTCAAGCAGCAAGAGAGAGACAAAGAGAGAGAGACAGATTCAGCTCAATTCAGCTCTATCTGCTCTCTTCTATCCAACTTTGCCTACTTTTGCAAGGATTCAGCGGATGCTGCTTGGTGATGGGGGAGGGGGAGTTTCATCCCATACTTTGCTTGCCAAGTGTCTTCGAGGGCATCCAGGAACTATATTTTCTGGCCACTTTGGACTGAGTTGCAGGATGCGTATGCATGCCTGTATGCATGTGCTGTTGCTTGGGATGATGCTTCTTTGAAGTGTGTGCAGTGATCTAAGGTGGCAACCTCATGGCGCTTTGATGTAACAGCCTGACAGGCACTCCTTTTACAATGCAAGGTTTATTTTTGTATCTTTCCAGAGACAGAGAGAACATGGTCAAATTTCCTTACAGTTATTCCCTGGGTGTGTGGGTTGGGAAGTGGAGATGGGGAGTGGGAGGGAGTAAGGGAGGGAGCAAGTGAAGGAGAGAAAGAGAGAGAGAGAGAGAGATGAGGGAGAAAGGGGAATGAGAGAGAGAGAGAGAGAGAGAGAAAGAAGAGAGAGAGATGGGAGGAGGGGGAAGAGAGGGAGAGGGAGATAGAGAGAAAGGGAGATAAAGACAGATGAGAGAAAGAGAGAGATGAGAGGGAGGGAGGGAGTGGGAGACAGAGAGAAAAAGAGAAAGATGAGAGAGAGAAAGAAATGAGAGAGAGAGTGGGATGAGAGGGAGAGGGAGAAGGAGAGGATGATAGAGAGGGCGATAGAACGAGAAAGTCAGGGATGAGAGAGTGACGTTGAGTTGGCCATGCCCACCCAGATTTTGTGGTTCCTGGTGTTTTGAGTGTTTAAGGTTGCAGACCCCTGGCATAGGTGTATTACAAGCAAATAAAGTGATTTCAGAATTTTGAGGGAAAAACAGAAAGAAATGAATTTCATTCTCATTTAGAAGATTGTTGCATAAATGTGTTTTATAACCAGTTCTCAAGTATCCTCCGCAGATTTTTTAAAACTATTTTTAGAATGTATTGTTGAATATGCCACATTCAGCATCTGATTCCAAGATCAATTGCTGAATGTGCTCCAGATTTTACCACACAAGTTAAGAAATGTTTCTTTTGCTATCTGAAATTCATTATTATCTTTGCAAACATTGTCAGCCAGGTGCAAGAAGATCTAAGTTGTTTGGAATAAGGAAGCAAGTGTGTGTGTGTGTGTGTGTGTGTGTGTGTGTGTGTGTGTGTGTAATTTTACATATTTGTTTAATACAGTCATGCTTCTGCTTCTAAAGCAATTTGAATTATATTGCATCTTTTAAAAAATAATTTGTTACATAAAGATCAGTTTTGTGAGTTTTTAATATCCACTCACCCATCTATAGATTCTTTATGGTTAAAGTTGAAGTACATAAACATTGGCAAACATGTAGTTTTTCTTAGATAATTTGTAAGAGATTGGTAGCCTGAATGGGTGATTCCAGTCATAGTTCTACTATTCTAAAAATGTTAGACAAAGTGCACATAGCTCTACACTGTATACATTCACCAAGTATTTTTATTTATAACAATGGATCCAAAGCATGTGAACAGAATAAGTGATCATCATCATATATATATATTTTTATATTTTTATGTGAACCGCCCCGAGTCCTCGGAATGGGGCGGTATATAAATTTAATAAATA
>JANHFL010001301.1:17418-30973 GCA_032468155.1 Oxyrhabdium leporinum
ACCCCCCCCCCCCCCCCCCGCCTTCCTTACTAAGAATCCATTTTTGTTTATGAAAGAGAAACAGCGACACCATGTGGGAGAGCTGAGTTTTATTTCTTTCTGGTCTCTTCTATGTGAATATATTGTATTTGTCTGCAAAAATTATCCATTTGTGATTATTTAGGCACCTTGGTGAACTTAGCAGGTAAAACTATATCTTTCTTTTCAGTCTTGCTATTCCTGATGACTTCCCATCCAATTACTAATCAGGTCTGATCCCGCTTAACCGCATAGCATATTTAAACTTAATCCATGCTAAAAACCTTAATTTGGCATTTTTCAGGTATGGTTTCTAAAACATTATTAGATAATAGGATATGTGCCCAAATCAACCTGTAGAAATTGTTATGAACACAGTTAGGCATTCCTATGAGCTTCAGGTGTGGGAAACAAATTATTGATTTTCCTCCACACACACAGCAGCATATATAGGTAGTCCTCAATTTATGACTACAATTGGGGCCAGAATTTCTGTTGCTGAGTAAGGCCATTGTTAAATGAGTCCCACCAGATTTTATGACCTTTCTGCCATGGTTATTATGTGAATCACTGCAGTTGCTAAGTGAATGATACAGTTGTTAAGTGAATCTGGCTCCTCCCTCCCTCCCTCCATTAACTTTGCTTGTCAGAAGCTGCCGGGAAGGTCACATGATCCAGGATGTTGCAACTATGATAAATACATGCCAGTTGCCAAGTATCTAAATTTTGATCACATGACTATGGGGATACAATAATTGCGAGGATCAATTTGTACGTCTTTTTTTTTTCAGTGCTGTTGTAATTTTGAACAGTCACTAAGCAAATAGTTGTAAGTCGAGGACTATCTGCCATCCCTGTGGACAAGTCATGGGTTCTTACTGTTCTTGCTCATTGCTCACATATTCTTCTGAGCCAGCCTGGTATCTATTCTAATGTAGCCCTTCTCCCCACCCTTTTAGTCATTAATGTCCTCTATAAATAATAATTTTACAATTCACATCGGCTAATTTGGGAAGAAACAACAACATAAAGAGGTGGTAACCTGAAAGAGTGCAAAGAATTTCAAACACTATATATTCTGACAAGAAACTGACTCTGGATTTACGGAAGTTGGTGGGGGAGACCTCATCCAGTGGGGAGAGTCATGTGAAAATTCTGCAGCCCCCTCCAAGCCAATCTTCATCTTAAAAGGCTCTGAATAAAGGGATAGCACGGCTCAGCTGCCAACAGTTAAGAAGAGTCCACATTTCTCAAGCAATATACACACATTTAATTGTTCCTACACGGATGATTCTTTGAAAGAAAAATCGCATGAATGTGGAACATAACAATTTGTTCTTTCTTGCAACACTTTTAGCACATTTTTCTTTCATTCACTCAAAAAGCCTGAATAGTATTCCATCATGCTATCAGGCAAGTCTGCATTATCTGTAAGAGTATTTTCTAGGTTATTTTTTATATATAGGAAAATGTTCAATAAAGTTATTTGAAGAATTACAAGAGCTTCCCTCTGTAATTCCCCCCTCAGAGGTGTAATGGTTTGCAATGCATTCAACTTGCTAGAAGAATGCAAACAGTTATTATGCATCTGGTAGAATTTTTACTTTTGCTGTTGAAAGTATGGACCCAAGATGCAATTAGGCATAAAATGTAAATACAGTGTGAGAGTTGCTTATGGAAACAGAAACAGCTTTTGGATGCAAGAAAGATAGGAAAAACTCTTACCTTACTTCCAAAATTACTTCCCCAACTATGCAATTAACATTGTTACTGCTTTTCTTAAAATGAAAATAGTAGCTCTGAAAAGGCAACCTTAATAAGAAGCAAAACATAATGTGTTCCCTCTTCCCTGTGCAGCTACTTACTGTATGTAGCAAGAAGTTGGCAAGATATGAATTCTAAATACATTTATGCATTTAAGATCAATTTGGTCCTTAAGACCAGATTTCTGCATTCTTGTGAGAGAGGCAGAGTTGGAAAAGCCACTTCAAAAAAAGTAAAATAGATTATTTCCATACTTCAGACCAAGACTCAATGTTTAACTTCTGGCATTTTCAGGAGGAAAAAAATGCTCTAAGATTTGGTTGTCTTTCTTCCATCACCCGTGACTAGCAGGTAGAACTGTACTATCAAACTACGAATGGACAAGTAGCAGGTTTTATAAACATTAATAATAATACTCATATTTGTTAAACAATGTACAAACTACTAAACTAGGAATAGATCAGTGGAAGCCTCTCACCCCATAATTACTGCCGGGAAATCCAAATATATTAAAAGTCGACTCCCCATTTTAATGAGCCCAAAGGTTAAAAAAAAAAAAGACGAAGTAGCGATAAGAAATCAAAAAGCAGGGACTCCCTGTAGGAAATTGAAACCAAGGCATGGTGCACTGTAAAACCCTAGATCAAGTTGTTGCCAATTAGTTTTGGCATAGAGGGAACCTGAAAATTCAGATTTTCATCACTATTTGCCCCTGCCACTTAATCTGTCAGACTTTGAGCTGGGAAACTGAGAGTGAGAAGGGGGAAAAAAAGAAGATTCTGTTAAACAATAGCTTTAAAAAAATCCCCAAGGTCACCGTGCAGAATGTAAAAGAGAACGAATGTTGGTTCCTGGGCAACAGAACAAACATCTGCATCCCACATCAGGCCAGGTGTTTTAAATCAGGACAAACCAAACCCAGGCCAAGCATTAAGACAAGAATAAAAGCAACAGTTGCCAAGCATGTTTTCCCAGTGCCCTTTCTTGTAGCTACGGTAAGGATTTTCCAGGCATCTATTGACTGAATGAATCACACCTGGAGTTGCTGATGAGCTGCACTGGCTGCCCCAAAACCCAAAGATAAATGTCTAGGAGGTATCCAATGCTTGCATGACTCTTCCTCTGGAGAAGAGGGATCTTGTTTGCTGTGGAAGCATCTCAAATATCACAGGAAATGTGTTTGTCTTTTCATGGATGTCGTCAATGGAGATTCTCATTCATCCAGGTCACGGTTGTCCCAAAGGTGCCTTTTCAAGAGGCATCTGGATGTTCTGGTTTTGCTTTGAAGACGTTTCGCTTCTCATCCAAGAAGCTTCGTCAGTTCTGACTGAATGGTGAGGAATGGGAGGATTTATACTCCTTGCAGACAACTGGTCATTTGCATTCTTTTAGCATCGTTGAGGCCATCTGTGTCACCTGAGTGGTGCAAATGGGTGTGGAGCCTTATTGGAACTGTTGTAAGGACTGTGTTGAAGACTGGAGATAGATGATGTTGTATCCCTCCACCTCTGGTGAGAGAGGGCTGTTCAGTTTTGACATAGATGGCCTCTTTGACCCCTCTTTCAAACCAGTGGTCCACTCTGTCCAAAATGTGGACTTTGCTGTTTTCAAAAGAGTGGCCTTCTGTCTTTGATGGACTGTTGATGGACTGTTGAATCTTGTCCTGATGGGTTTGTTCTCCCAGAAGGCTCCACACCCATTTGCACTACTCAGGTGACCCTGATGATATAGATTACCTCCAGGTGACCTCAAAGACTATCTAAAAGAATGCAAAGGACCAGCTGTCTGCAAAGATTATAGAGCCTTCTATTCCACACCAGTCAGAGTTGAAGAAGCTTTTTGGATGAGAAGTTAAACATCTTCAAAGAAAAACCAGAAAGTCCAGTTGCCTCTTGAAAAAAAAAGTACCTTTGGGACTTTTGTGGGTGTTATGTTAAAACATCCAATGGAAGGAAAAGATCAGATGCCAAGGTAAAAGCTTTTGTTTTCTTCACAAGTCCTGTTGAAGACAATGATGTGATAACACTATTTTTTCCGTTATACTTGATCTTAAGAAGAGAAAATTGGTACCTGCTTTTTAACGACTAGAAACAATTAATGCAAACTTCCATAGGAATTCTCAGCCATTGGTTCACACATCTGGAACATGCTTGGAGAACTTTGATGTAAACGCATATTATTTCTCTAATTAGAGAAAGGCTCAGTAAATACTCTGAAATCACCTCTGCTTTATCTGGGGTTAATTGTTCAGATTTAAAATGCATTCATTTCCTAGCCTTTTTTTATAGCAGATGAGGTCACCATGTCAGAGTTACAAAAATCCAGATAATGACATGAATGGCAGCAAAGCTAATCAGAAAACTAGCTCACCACTGCCATCTATTGGTTATCAAGATTTTTTTTGCGTCCCAGATACAATAATCCTAATCTCAATTTGATTTTTTTTAATGCACTCAGAACTGGACTTTACTGTCACATCCAGCTCTCAAAGGTAGACACATGGAACAAAGTCCCAAATGTGCTTTTCAAGGGGCAACTGGACTTTCTTGCTTTTCTTAGAAGATGTTTCGCTTTTCATCCAAGAAGCTTCTTCAACTCTGACTGGATGGTGGGGAATGGAAAGATTTATACTCCTTGCAGACAGCTGGTCATTTGCATTCTTTTAGAGAGTTGTTGAGGCTCTTGGAAGTTTGGCTAGAGGACCTTGGCCCTGCCACTTTCTCTCAGCTCTGAGAAGGAAGCAAATGGCAAAACACTCAAGGGCTGTCTTAACGCCTGGGCCTGAGGGGCACTTGCCCGTGGACCCCATGAGCATAGGGGCCACATAATAATCTGTGTATGTTTATCAAATGTTTATCATGTTGATTAGTTGTTGCTACACAGCATGTTTTTAATGTTTCAAGACCAATTTTGTTGGAAGTGCCAATAAAATAAATATTTGTTTAATTTTATCGACCATTTACATTTTTATTCCTGTGAGTAGTTGTCATAGGGGTCCATAATGCTGTTAAGAGGCCCCTGAAAACATTTCTGAAATTTTGCTAAGAAAACTGCAAGGACTTGTTCAAACAGTAGTCAGAACTCAAAACTGAACTGAAGGTACCAAAAAAAGAGAATTTTCTATGACACATTATAAGAGAGAATTGTATCTGTAACTCTTAGTTATGGAGCTAGTTAAAATTAAAAATGTCCATGCATAATTATAAATTATGACACATCTTGGACAAAAACATGAATGTATAGTTTAAAATGCATTTTACCCTAGGAATATTCAGTATCCATGAATCAGCAGAAGTGCAACTCAATGTAAGGAACATTTTAATTAATGTCCTCCCATCTTAACTGTATGTCTACCAAGCTATATGCATTAAGTCAGATGTTCCCTCTTTCGGATGAAAAGAAGCTTGTGTAGTTTTATGACTTTTAATGGTCTGATGTTATTTGAATTTCTTTTTTCATTTACTTCATAGTATGTTGGTGAAAATCCCAGTGTAGATTCAGAATAGCTTAAACCCTTTACAAAATAAAGCTATCATTGTAAAGGCAACCATCAGGGGAAGTAAGTCAACATCCAGAGATGTTTTATATTAAAAGATGTCAGTGTTCTATCACTGAATATTGTGCATTAACATGGGGAGGGGGTACAGTACAGACAAAGTAACATCTGAAAACTCTGGTAAAGCTTCTGTATTCTAGTTCTGGTGAAAAGGGTTCAGGAAAGACAGCAACAATTTAATGATCCCTCAAAAAGCAGAACCAGAGAAGGTTTCACAGGTCCTGTTTGTCTGTAGCAAGCACACGATTAAAGTCTTGTCTAAGTTTTAACTTCTTTTCCTTTCGCATGTGTTAAAGCATGAAACTGGGTGGATGATCTGCAGCTGGCATCCCTTTCATTCTATTGACACAAATTTTATCTTGGAATCCTTGGTGCTGTCTGTGGTTCGTTATTTTCCTGCAAATGTTTCATTACCCGGGTAGGTAGCCACTTCAAGAGAACAGTTCAACCCCGAGCTACATGTTTTTAACTATGAATCAAACAAGCTTCCTACCAAAGACCAAGGATCCATACCACTCGGGCAAGATTCCCCCAGCCTGCTCTCGTTACCTCTTTTTGGTGCCAAACATACAGAGGGGCGGGAGCCTCGGTCACGCTTGGGGAAAGAGGGGGGGGGCGCTAGAAAGGTGAAGAGCATCAGGATCCGTAGATGGGACAAAAGGGCCTTCCAAACCATATGCCGCCTTGCTAGGAGAGCCGTGGCGAGGGACTACGAGCCTGGAAGAAATACGAGCCTGCTGATCAAGACGCGGTAACCATCGGGGTTTAGCAAAACCGCCTGGAACAAATTAAAACAGTCGATCTTGGAAGCGACCTGTGGGGGAAAGCACGCGGCTGAATGGAATGGCATCCGGGCACTTTCTGGCTTTTGGCAATTTCTCTCTCCTCCCGACCCTCCGGAGTATTGGTCTGAAGTGGTACAGCAAGCCCGAAGGGGAGGGCTGCGGGGAGGCGCGGTGCCTGCTCGCCTGCTCCCGAAAAGCAACCAGGTCTCGCCGCCGCGCTCGTTGACAAGCTGATAATGCTAGGCGCGCGTGTTGAGTGCGCGTTTTTTCTTCCAAACCCTTCAAGTCAAGAGTCCAAAGACTGAAAAAGGCAAGGGGTGGGGGGACTAAATGCACCTTTAAAATAGAGCGTATGTCCGGTGCGTTTGTCTGCAGTGCAAAGAAGCAATCGCTTGCCTCTTTTTAAGAATCTGATGTTGCGCCTGGTCTCTGGGAACCAGGGCATGGTATGAGAGCACCACGCCTGTTTACGCAGCTCGTACAGATGTTGAACTTCCATCAGAAGTGCCAAACGTAGTAACTGCGCTGCGGTGTATAGAGGTGCGATCTTCCACTCTCAACTCAGGCAGCAATTCTGGGAGTTGAAGTCCACCCTCTTAATGTTTTATGCTGAAAACACAAAAGGGATTCTTCTTTTTCAATGGTGTGCCCAGGATGGTGGCAAACCAAGCCACATATGTTGTTGAATTGAGAAGCAAGGCAGGTGAAGTGCCTTGCCCAAGTGGTTATTAAAAGCACTTTATGTACCACAATACCAAATTGCTGTCATTCCCCCAGCAACATTTACACTGTCTGTCAATAGGAATCACATTTCTGAAGACCTGCTCCAGAGAACAGAAAAAAGAAGTGCAGTGATAAGCAATAAGCTTAACCGTTATATGGTCATACAAGAATGAACTCCACAATAATCTGCAGTCCCATCACCAACACAACATACAGTTACATTTTTCCCATTAACCTTTCTCTTAACATATCAAGATTTGATCGAAGATCGTCGTGTTGCATTTGAAGTAAAAAAAAATATCCCTGAAATATATACTCACCCGCATGTAATCAAATTGTTCAATTTTAAGATGGGAATTTAGCTTTAATATATGAAATTTAAGTGCCAGTTGAATCATATGAGATCCATAAACACGCATGCCAAACCAACATCTTAGGTGTACAATTTCATGAGAAAAAGGATATAAGTACACGTTCAATTTGTGGCCTATGACTTTATTGGCAAGCCTAATAACAGTGGGTAGCTGTGAACTAATCGATAATAACAAGAAAAAAGAGCCAGACTATTAAATGACGCCTTAGTTACCCACGAATACAGCTCAAAATGTAAGTTTGTTAATAGATTAGTTGAATGCTTTGAATGGCCTTTCATTCGAATTAAGGGCAAAACTGCTCTATTGAAGGTATCTGTACCAAATGTTTGGAGACCAGTGAAGAAGAAAACAATTACAAAATGTCTTTGGGAAATGCATTTGGGAAAAGAAGATATTTTGAGGCACATGTGGCCCACATGGAGCCTGTCGGAGAACCATAGAATGAAGAACTAGAAGAATCTGTAGCCCACCGCCGATAACAGAGCCGCCAGACACCAAAGCTAGAAATCCATGTGCCATTGATTATGACTCTTCCCAGCAGGAAAAAAGAAACATCTGGGACTAAAATCAGACCTTACAAAACGGAAACACCGTAGAAAGATGGGAAATAGGGTTGGCTTTGCTAAGGATGGGATTTCACTTTCCGTTTTAGGACTTATTTTCTTTTGTCTCGTTACAGAATTGCATCTAATGTTAAAGCTTTCTCTGGCTTTGAAACTTTCAAATATATTGGGATAAGAACTTGAAAAGAGTTAGAATTAGGTTTAGGGCAATTAGGCCATCAAATCTTACATTAATTAAAGCACCCTGTAAGGAAGCTGTTCTGTTCTACTTGAATATACTATACAATGTATTCACTATAAACATTTTCCTATGAATTCTGATAAACAGATAGTAATATCTTGTCAAGCAGGGTCTCCATTGTTTAAGTAATTGTTAAGTAATGATGCACAGCTTCAATAGGTATGCCTGTATTATGATAAAGTGTCACATGAGGTATCAAATATGTAACTGAAGTGTTTCTATTAATAGTCATTGGACTCACTAATTATATGTGGACAAAGCTGTAGTTTAAGAAAATTCATGGTCAATTTGTTCTAATTCCCCTGCAAAATATGAGTGTTTCATATTTTCTCAACTTCACACAGACATTTCTGAAAACTAATTTAAAGGATTCATATTGCAATAAGATTTCCAAAAAAACAACAACAACCCACACACAAAATATCAGGCCTACAATTTTTTTTTTTTGCACTGAAATGTTTGAGGAACAAGGTAACTGAGAAAGCTTGAAATAAGAGACAGTCCTGAGGGATGATGCCTGACATCAGAATGACTCTACCTGATTTCATTGGGAGTTATGTGCAAATATCCAAAAAGAATATTCAGCATTTTGTGATTTAACAATAGCAGTACATTTGATGGGTTTTTTAAAAAAATAAAAAGCTACTGTGATCAGACAAATCAATTATGTACTATTGTTGCTAGAGATTTTGGCAAGATTTATAAACTACCTAAGTGGGAATATGACTACTCAAAGCAAACATAGGTGGGAGGTAGATAAATGGGTTATACTCCTCCAAGTCCTTCATGCAAATACAGAAACAGAGTGAAGTAAATGGATAAGGGGCCCTGCAAGGATTGGTCATTGGTATCCATCTCAGCTTCAGGTGTAGATATAAAGCCGTTCATCACTGGAAAAATATTCTAGCATATCCTGAAATGTTCTTTCTCTCTGTGTGTGTTTTATTCTTTAGAATCTTCCTTGATCATCATTCATGTTGTGTTGGACATGTTTGTGTTAGCCAGGCATTTCCTTGGCTGCAAGCAATGTGGCCCACAGAGACATGAATGGTTATTAGATCCTGATGGTGGGAATTTGTTTTACTTTCAAAGGTTAGACAATATGCACATATCTGGTTGTGTTTATTTTCTTTGATTAAGATCAGATGCCATGTTAATAGGTACCAAATGCAACAAGAAGTCATATTTACTTCCTGTTTACATGTTTCTTTTTTATATAAATTGCAGACAGTAACTTTGAAACATGGTAATGACAGCTATGAGTTTGGTCTCTATGGTGTCAAATGCTTTTCCATCTGGTTTTGACATGTCTGTTATATATTAATTAAATCATTGCTATATTTTTTTCAGAACCTGTCCCAAAACTACTCTGAATTTTATATTTGTTTTCCTCAAAACTCTTTCATTGAAAAAGCATTTTGAGAATATGTGTTGTGTGCTTTGTATATTTATATTATTATTGATCATTGCACAGTCAGCCAGATGTTCAGACTGGGTTTGGCATTTTTGTCTACCTATCAAGTCTTACCAAGGACCTCGGATAGGCAAATCTGGATGCTTGACGGTGTTACAGATATCGTCGCAAGATGGAAGCTGTTCCAAGTTAAGCCACCTTTTGCAATTGACTGATGGCAAATTTGTCAATGCCAATGGTATTCTAGTGGTGCTCCAGTTGTTTTGGGATTGCACCCAAGTTTTCTATTACTATTGGTACTACCCTTGCTTGCCTTTGCCATAGTTGTTCTATTTCTATTTGTAGGTCTTTGTATTTTGTTATCTTCTCCAGTTCTTTCTGTTCTATTATTATTATATACTTTACTCATTAAACATGAAACTCAGTCAACTGAACATTCAAAAATGCATCATGCATACCATTGACTGGTGCTAATGGTTGATACAGGTTGCTGCTAGCATCCTAGGTATCAACCGAGTACCTTAAGATGTACGATGTTCTGAGTAGTGCAGTTTTTTGCAGTTCCACTGGTGCAATTTCTTGATGGGTTTTGTAAAATTCTTGGACATGGTACCAAGTGCCCCGATGACAATGGGTATTGCTGTTACATGTTTCATCCATAACTGTGTAGTTTCTATGGCCAGGTGGCGATATTTTATGATTTTTTTCCAGTTCTTCTTCTTCGACTGTGGCGTCTCCTGGTACCATGATGTCAATAAATTGTACGTTTCGGCTTTCGACAATTGTGATATCTGGCGTGTAGTGTTCCAAATGATGATCCATCTGTATTCGAAAGCCCCACAAGATCTTCACCTTCTCATTTTCAATAACTTTTTCCACTTTAGGTGCCCATGACTTTTTGGATACAGGTAAGTCATATTTATTTACATAATGACCAGTGGATTAATTTAGCAACTCAGTCGTATCAAGCTTTGTAATCAGTTTGTGCAAGTTTGCTGCATTCACATATTAAATGTGAAACAGTTTTGACTTTGTCATTGCAAAGTCGGCAGTTTGGATTGTCAGTGGATTTTTGTATCTTTGCTTTCATGGCATTAGTTTATAGTGCTTGTTCTTAAGCAGTCAGTTTTAAACCTTCCGTTTCTTTCTTGATGGTTCCCATCTTAAGCCATGCCCAAGTAAAGCTGCCATCACATTTTCCTTCTGTCCATGCAAAGGTTTGGTTTTCCATCTATTTAATCTGTCATCCAGCTGTTTTTCCTTACATTCTGCCTTTATAATGTTCTCCATTTTCATAGCCTGCAGCAATTTTTCTGTACTTTGGTTCACATAATCATTCAAATTTCATTTTTCTTCTTCTGCAGTTTGATTGATTTGCAATAGACCTCTGCCCCCTATTTTTCTTGGCAGGTACAACCTGTCGATGTCACTTCATGGATGTAAAGCGTGGTACATATTTAAACATTTGTGCATTTTCCGGTCCACATTTTCCAGTTCAGCCAAAGTCCAGTTGATGATTCCAGCTGAGTAGCGTATCACTGGAACTGCCCATGTATTAATGGCTTTAATTATGTTTCCAGCATTCAGTTTTGATTTTAATATTTTGCTTTTAATATTTTAATATTGATTTTAATATTTTGCAGACCCTCCTGTGCTGCCCATCTGGTTACCTTTTGTGTTGACTCTTTGACTTTTCCATTCAAGATGTTATCTGCTTCCAATATGCCTAGGTATTTGTAACTTTCATCTTTTGCTAATGCTTTCAAGATGCTGGATACGGGTTGCTGCCAGCATCCTAGGTATCAACCAAGTATCTTTTTAAAATATATGATGTTCCGGGTAGTGGAGATTTTTGCAGTTTCACTGGTGCTATTGAAGGAAGCTGCAGTTTCTCGATGTGTTTTGTGAAATTCTTGGACATGGTGCCAAGTGCCCCGATGACAATGGGTATCACTGTTACATGTTGTTGTTGTCATTATTGTTATTGTTATTATTTCATTGACATTTGGCTCTAGCATAGGCAATAATAAAGATTGACATTCATAGAAACTAACACAAAAATAATAGAGACAAGTTAATAGTTAAAGAGGCTCATAAAAATGGTTTGATATTGTACGGCTGAAAATCTCACTTCCTAATGATGAAATGCGCTAGAGAGACAATTAGATATTCTCAACCATTTTGACTTGACAGAGTGAAAAATTTGGAAGACTGAGCCCCACCCCCTTCCTTTAAACCCTTGGTGTTTAGAAAACACCAGGTGTATGGTGTATGGAAAATAGTTGATGGAGGTATTTACACAGTCCATGGTCTGGGGGAAGGTGAGAGGAAGTTCTCTATCCTATGAAAAAGAAAATGTATCAAATAATGCAGTTGTAAGATCAGCATTTTCTCTCCAAGACTCTTTATCAGAGTCAAAAATTGTGCATACAGCACAACATTTCCTATTCTAAAATTAGATCTCTTCCCAACAGTGCATTATTCACCTTAGAAAAATAAGCACTGTTGACCTTCGGCTCAATTATATTAAAATGCTTACATATGGCCTATATCAGATGACTTCTCTTGGTTACAGCTTCTTTCAAAATGGCTTTTAACTTTATTATCATCATTCATAACTGTAAGAATACTAATTTTAAAAAATTACTACTTAAACAGTGAATGAGCTAAGAATGGAATCCTTTCTGTGTAGGGTAATTTTGTGAACTAGAAGATTCCCTGTTCAAATCTTGTCTTAGCCAAAAACTTTGAAGGTCACTTAAAACAAGGTGATATTTCCAACATGCATATCTGGATAAGAAATGTAATTATAATAGGCATAATTTATGCTATTAAACTGCTGTAAGCATTTCAGTTTGTTTGAAATATTCTGTATGCATGCTTACCATTCATTTATATACCTCTTTATCTACATTATCCATACAAGCTTATCATCAAAGATGCATTTGCACGTACATACCCTGATAAATTATCTATGATATGTATCATAAAATGTTCACAGAACATATATAGGTAGTCCTTGACCTACAACAGTTTGTTTAGATACCGTTCAAAGTTACAACGTCACCACAAAACTGACTTATAACCTTTTTTCACACTTATGACCATTGCAGCATCCCCATGGTCACATGATTTACATTTGGATGCTTGACTAGTGGTTCATATTTATGATGATTGCAGTGTCCTGGGGTCATATGATCCTCTTTTGCAACCTTCTGAGAAGCAAAGTCAATGAGGAAGCCAGATTCACTTAGTCACCAGGTTACTAATTTAACAACTGCAGTGGTTCACTTAACAAACATGGCAAGGCAATTCGTAAAATGAGGCAAAACTCACTTAAGAAATTTCTCACTTAGCAACATAAACTCTGGACTCGGTTGTGGTGGTAATTCGATTATTACCTGTATATAGCTGCTAAATCTAAACCTATTTAGCATGGAGTACTAACTGGAGAACATCAAGATACACCATTACTTGTTAGTTTTCAGGTGTAGGCACAAATACTTCTTTCAGGAGCAGATAGCTTACAGGTTTTGGCACTCTAGGGAGGAGAAAGGTGTGAACTGCAAATAGTAAAAGATAATCCAGGAATGAGGAAGCATTGTGCAGGACAGATTTCTTAGAATAATTCATTCTTCTATAATGTTCTACAATCTGGGAATAAATCTTCTGTGCTAATCAGCCATATCAGCCTTACAAAAATGAAAGTACCACACAATTTTTGGTTTTGGTGTAGACAGAATAATAGAAATTTGTGTGTGAATGAATTAGAATTTCACAGTTCATTCAAAACTCAAGGACAAAACACTAAAAGCTGAGGTAATATTGAAGCATTTTGTTCTCATAAATTGGCATTTTCAGCACAATGATAACACTGACCAATATTATTGCATCTGCTCAAGATTTAAGGCTATCTTTAAAACAGTGTCTTTATCTCTGCTTTGGTTTTTTTCTTTTCTATTTCTCTTCTTTTTCTTCCTTTCCTCTTTATCTCTGCACATTAAAGCATTTTTTTTAAATTTTGAAAATATTCTTAAATTTTGACTCATATTTGCAAAAACTATATTTGATAATATAATTTGTGTTAATCCTTTCCTTTCCTTTCCTTTCCTTTCCT
>JANHFL010001301.1:31073-42501 GCA_032468155.1 Oxyrhabdium leporinum
CACCATGCACATGTTCCCAAATGTAAAAAGCTTAGACCTTTTTTTTTTTAAAAAAATCATCCCTTACCTCTATCTGTTGTTCCCAAAGGCCAATTCCTATGGAACTTCCATAGCCAGCTTTTTCTATGATGAACATCTATACAGACCCACATCTAGATATCTATTGATCACTGTGAAGGAAGGACAGGACAAACTTGCTAATGAGGACCATCAGGACAAAATGCACCTAGAGCAGAAAAGAGGGACACACTAGCTATAAAAATGGTAAATATTCCGCATTCGCTATGGTACTTTAGTAAGAATTTTTATGAGAAATGAACCCAAGCCTATTATTCCCATACAATTTATTCATCCATTACTTCAATTTCCTTTGTCTATATGATTGCCAATCAAAGCAACCAGTCTCTGATTCCTAGCGTAATTCAAAGTACAGAAAAACAGAGATATACAAAAAAAATCACAGTCAATTTTATTTAGCCCTTAAGAGTGGCAACATCAAAGGTACGTTATTTCATTCTACTTTCTTGATTGATATTTGGATATCCAATAAAAAGAACTGGACTTCTTTTTTTAAGGGTATGCAATGGTAGAATGGTCTCAAATGAATAGATAGAAGAGAGTGATTTCCTTTGAGATATTTGTGACAATTTGTGGCATGTTCGTCTGTGGCATATGACTTCTCTCAATCTTACATAAGTCTAGATACTAGAGGCTCCAAATTCTGAGAACAAAAGTGATTCCAGTTCCTAGAACTGTACATGGAGGATTTTTTTTTCTTCAAAGTTTTGTAATAGCCAGAAAGAAAAGAGAGAAGGAAAACACAAAACAATTGCAATTGGAAAGTAAAGATTATTCTAAAACCTCATAAAAGTCCCTGGACAAGGAAGGGAAATTAAATAATTAAAGATTTGTTTGGACATAATTGAGAACCCCACTACCCATTCCTGAAAATCAGGGTAGTACACTTTCGTAGCTCATCAATAGGAAGTCAATTGAATTTTGATCACTTCCAGACACTTATATTTTACTGTCAAGATTTACAAGATAGAATAATTTTAAAAGTAACAGTGGTGATACTACAGGGGAAGAAATGAAATATATGTGGACTATAGATGTAGTGCACTGTAGATGTGCGATTAATTCTGCTACATAAACGATAGCTCTGTAAAATGTATAGCTAAGATACATAGAGTATATTATTAGTATCTCTTTTATTCATTAAACATGAAACTCAGTCAGTTGAGCATTTAAAAATGTATCACAAATACCAGTAACTGGTGCTAATGGTTGATACGGGTTGCTGCCAGTGTCCTAGGTATCAACCAAGTATCTTCTTAAAATATACAATGTTCCGAGTAGCACAATTTTTTGCAGTGCCACTGGTGTTATTGCAGGAAGCTGCAATTTCTTGATGGGTTTTGTAAAATTCTTGGACATGGTACCAAGTGCCATGATGACAATGGGTATCACTGTTACATGTTTCATCCATAACCATGTAGTTTCAATGGCCAGGTCGCAATATTTTGTAATTTTTTCCAGTTCTTTTTCTTTGACTCTGGCATCTCCTAGTACAGCGATATCAATAAATTGTACGCTTTGGCCCTCGACAACCATAATATTTGGTGTGTTGTGTTCCAAATGACGATCCGTCTGTATTCAAAAGTCCCACAAGATCTTCACCTTCTCATTTTCGATAACTTTTTTCAATTTATGTGCCCATGACTTTCCGGATACAGGTAGGGCTTATTTTTTACACAATGACCAGTGGATTAATTTAGTAATTCAATCATATCTAGCTTTGTAGTCAGTTTGCGTGATTTTGCTGCACTCACATATTAAGTGTGAAATAGTTTCAACTTTGTCAGCAGAGTCAGCAGTTTGGATTGTCAGTGGATTTTTGTATCTTCGCTTTATGGCATTAATGTGTAGCCATTACTATTATTATTTCTTTCCTAACAGTCAGATGCTTAGACTGGATTTGGCATTTTTATCCACCTACCAAGTTTTTCCCAAGAACCTGTTATTGTTTGATGGTATTAAAGTTATCATCCCAAGTAAAACTGCTTTTTGCAATTGACTTACGGGGATTTTGTCAATGCCAATGATGTTCAGGTGGGGCTCCATTTGTTTTGTGTTTGCACCTAAAGCACCTATTAATATTGATACTAACTTTGCTTTATTTTGCTACATTATTCTATTTCTATTTGAGGTCTTTATATTTTGTTATCTTCTCCAGTTCTTTCTCTTCTGTTCTGCTGTCTCCAGGTGCATCCAGACTTTTGTGTCTTTCTTATTGACAATTGTTAATTCTGGAATGTTATGTGGAAGGTGCTTGTCTGCTTGACTTCTAAAGTCCGAGAGCACTATAGCTCCTTCGTTTTCTATTTACTTTCTCTCTTTTGTAGTCCCACCAGTTCTTGCATGCAGGCAAATGGTATTTCTTGCAGATATTCCAATGCACCATTAGTATTATACTCTCCTCATGCATTATATATTACACTTTTCATTTACAATATATTGTATGAAAATGGGACACTCATGGTTAGGCTTCAAATATATTTATTTATTAAAGAAAATATAACTATAGACCAAAAACAACAAAAAGAAAAGAAAAGTAGCAAAAACAATGCTACATTACAAAATATTGAGGGTAAAAAGTCTATTCACAGCAGGAATTAAGCATATTTGTCCAATACTCTGACTCAACAGTTTCTGTCTCACATTACTGTACTAAAGCAGACAAATTCTTACCATCTTCTTAGAAAGTCCTAAAGGTGCTTTTCCAAAAAGAAACTGGACTTTTTGGTTTTTTGTCTTGAAAATGTTTCACTTCTGAACCAAGAAGTTTCTTGAGAGAAGTACAGTCCATCACGGAGTTATAATAAATCAGCATTCAACCAGCCAGTCAACTTTTAAAGATAAAAAGCAAAGAAAAGCAGAAACATAAAAAACTGAAGTTAAAATCCATGCATGCTTAAGAAAATGAATTGCTGAGAGGAAAGAAGGTTTCTGGTGACTTGCAATCTTCAAGATTCCTCCTCCCAGGTAGGTCTATTGTAATCTGAAAGCCATCTTGGATCACCTAAAAGCTATTTTGGACCAGATCAGCTTTGTCAAAATCAGCAGTTCATCAGCAAGAGAGAAAAATTCCCTTACCATTCAGCAGCCATCTTGGGGAGGAGTCATGTAACAACATTTTATGATTATTTTGCCAAAACCTGGCAGTAACTGGGCAGGTTCCATTAGTGATATGCTGAGGACTATGCCTTGTGAACTCTGGACTTTTCTGGCCTTGTGAATCCACTTGTGTTGTGGATTTAATTTTGCCTGATGGATTTATCTTGATTGGGAAACCTTCAAGTAAATTGTGGACTCATTGGCCATTGCTCTGTGGACTAGCATTGGTCTGATTTTGGCTGGATTTAATTGGGACAGTTCTAGGGTGTTGGTGAAGGGAATTGTGGGGAACATTAATAAACCTACTGAACCACCATTACATGTGAATGCGAGTGAGTGAAACAGCACAGCCTCACGTTATGGAGAAAAGTTGCTGCTGGTTCCATTTTTTCCTTTCCTTGAGGTATGCATAATTTGAGGTTTAGACTAATGAAACTTTCAGCCTATGGATCCTGGTCTGTGGATGATCAATCAGAAGCAATAGCAACATATGCTGCTCTCTGAAATGCCAGAGGAACAATCTCCAATTAGAACGGAGGCCATTTGCACATCAGCTAAACTGCTAACCAGCACGCATAAAATATCTCAGCTCATTGCGTAGGCAGGAAACCTACATAGAAATCAGCACAATACAAAAATGGGAAGAGATCTTTCCAAGTCTTGGGTAAAAGGAAAATATCAAAATATTTATATTTCCTCCTTTTAATGAGCAAGTCTTTTCTTCACATGTTAATATGGTATTTCTGTCATCTGCCGCAAACTTACTTTGCTTAGAGAACTGAGCCTTTCCCAAAGATGGGCTTCTTCAAGAATACTTAGTTTTATTGTTGCTAATTTTAATTGATCAAACCCTGGAGGATTTCATATCTACTATAAAAATGGTAATTATCTTCAAATGATTCCTGCAGCCATTATGCATGCCTATGTAACTATATTTACACACACATAGATATAGATACACACACACCATATATACATATACACAAACAAACCCCATGATTTTATGTCCATTGTTACTTTTTGTGAAATAGTGATTGTGTCTTAGCCCATAATAGAATTCCTGCTAAAACTCAGTGACACAGTATCCCAAGATATACTATAGATAGCTTTTCAGTTTGTAGTTTGTGCTTATCCTACCATTGCAGTTTATTAGGATATTTTCTGTGTAATCTCAGCCAACTCTGCTTTATTCAATACCCATGTTAAAATAAACACACTGTGCAAATCTGCAAATAATCTGTTACTGCATGTCCAAATATCAGTGAATAGATTGTAGATACAAAAGACTAAAATTATGTCAGAGATGATAACTAAACATTATCTTGCTTTCTTCACAAGTGATCTTTCCTCGTTTCTACTCTATATTAGACTTCTTCTACCTCTATGAATTAAAACAAGAGAAGGAGTTAACAGACTCAGATCCTATTGGGGGAGGGTTTCTGGTTGTTACTATTTTAATTTATTCCCACCTGTAATTTAACTGACTCTTCAAGAATTGCCAATTTAGAAAATGAATCCTATGTTCTTCAGAAGCCATCAATATAAACAACTGACATAATCAAACACAATATGAGACAATAATTTTAAGTGTGACTGCCTGGCGCTCTCTGGACAGAACACAGTTCTATATTCTTGGCACACTGACTGATCATAACCACAATAAGGCTAGCAGGGGAAAATTCTTGAACTTCCCATAGTTGAAGTCTCAACTAACTTGCCTTTATACTGTACAAATGTTTTTTGGGTTGCTCGCTATAATTTCTATGAAGGATTTAAATACATTGTAGATAAGCCCAAACTCACTAGCCAACCCAGGGGGAAAAAACCTATTAACAGCTATTAAAATTATTGATTGCGTGTTATATGAAAGCTAATTCTGCACATGTAACACATTTACATAAAAACTAAGAAACCTGACTTATCCTTGCTTACTGTGAAAAAGCATCATGCTAGCATATGAACAAACTATTCTTTTTTTTAATGCAAAGAATCACAGGTCTAGAAGAGACCTCAGAGATCTTCTAGTCCAACTCTCTACTCAAGGCAGTAACCTTATACCATCCCAGTCAAGTGATTGTCCAGTGTATGCTTAAAAGCTTCCAATGATGGAGCACCCACAACTCCAGGAGGCAAGCTATTCCATTAATTGCGTTCACTGTCAGAAAATTTCTCTTTTCTTCTAGCTTGGAGATAAAACCAATGACAAATGGTGCAGATATGCCATATATATTTGCTTTAATTTTTATTCCTGAATACAAATGCTAATAAAACAAATCATTTAATAGTTATTTAAAATTATACCATAAGAATATAAAACATGTTGTTCTACTGCATCAAATGAAATGGAGTTGCAATGATTACAAAATAATTCTACTGTGGATAAGTATCCCAGTGATATATTGCCAATGCAATAAAGTAGAAATGAAATTTCTACTTGCTATATTTTCAATGCAATTGTTAATACGGTGCAATCTAATCTTTATTGATTTCATGTGATAAACCCAAATTGCTATATATTTGAAAGGGGAAGTTTTTAAAAGTGAAGATAATCATACTGTAATAAATTTAATCATAAACTGAATACTCTTTGTTTACAAAAACGTGATTATCTGAAATTAGCCTGGTAAAAAAGTAGCCATTGTTTTTACTACACCAATGCTTGTTTATTTCTGATTAGTAAAATTCTTAATGAAGTAGTACTTTGATTTTTCTTTGGAAAGAGAAGAGCTGTTACAGTACATTTGTTCCTAATTAGAAAAACAATGGTCAAACTGATGTGCAAAATATTTAAGGGAAAAAAAGAAAGAATTCAATCCATGGCTGTTTTGTTCCTTGTAATTATGGGAGGGAAAGAAAATCAGTACCAAGAACACAGTTTTTAAAACCACAGTAAGTTAAAACAATAGTAATGGTTACATCATCAGTGCTTAAATATCATAATGTACACATAATCAAAATGTACACATCCGCACCATTCCATAACTTGTTTCATGTACTGGCATGTGGATTTTATAATTAAGCTGACAATATTTCCTTGTTTACTCCAGCCATAGTCGCTTTGCCCTACTGAGTGTACATTTGCTCTGATAAAAAATCCTTTCGCCAAAAAACCCTCAGTCAGCATTTCAAATTAGCAAAACTGGGTTCTATTTCCTGCACTACCAAAACCACTTCAGCAAGTTGCCATTTTTGTTTTTGCTAACCTTTCCCCATGATGCCTGCAGAACTCTGGATGGGTTTCAAAAATATGGGATGTTGGTAGAAGACTACAATTGGGGAATTGGCAGAAATTGGACACTTCACCTATGCACTTTTTATTAGTAGCAGCTGTTACTGATTATAGCTTCATAATGAAAACTGACGTGAGAAGCTCACCAAGTCTGAATCAGCTTCAGAAGATAAACAAAGTTTCTGATATGGACATTCATTCAGATTATTCCATGTCCAGTTTGGATTATGTTACAGCTCTAATTGTATCTGTACTGGAGTCTGATTCTTTCCTTGAAAGATCCTTTCAACCGACTTACAAGTTCTCCAGAGTATCTCCTCTGCTACGGGAATTGTAACAAAACAGATTGAAAAAAAGAAATCTAGTGAATAGGCTGACTTCGGTTACTGAGCCCTTCCTTACCTGCATACCTTAGTCAGGGTTTCTCAGCAACTTTAAAATGTGTGGACTTCCACTTCCGGAATACAGGATGGGCAATTTTGGGAGTTGGAGTCCACATATCTTAAAACTGATGAGGTTGAGAAACACTGCCTTAATGGAACTCAGATAGGGTTACAGCATAAAAAAAAAAACCTGTTGGTGCACAATGCCTTGTCCTCTTACCCTTCTCTTTTGTATTTTGCTGGTCTTTTTTGGAATGCAGAAGAGCAGCTCTCCACGCCCAATATAAAAATATATATTTCCCTTGATTGAATTTTAAACAATAGTATACCACTAGTTTTACAAGTCACACAAACTGTTTTCAAAACAGCAAACAGAAATCTTGGATTCATTGCTGCCGAACCTTTGCTTCTGGACGGTGTTTAACTGAACTTCATCTTCGTTAGCTTCAGCCTTAAAAAAAAACACCAATGTAAAAGATTTAATCAGTGGACACCTGCAGGCTTTTTGGAACCACTGTCGCCCCCAGCCCCCTTGCTGATGGAAAGTAATACAGCCTAATCGGATAACCAGACAATAACATTTAACTAAATGAAGAGACTACTAAATGAAGCATCTCAAACAAATGCTTTCGGGGGAGGCATTTTTCAGGTTTTCCCAAGGGTTGAGAAGAAAGTACTTTTGTCTTGACTGCACTCAGAAAATGTTGATGTATACATTTATTTAGTTTTATATTATCTGCATACTCACCACATCTGATCATAAGGCTAGATCAAAAGTGTATCTCCTGTTTCAAACAAATCATGATTTGATTCAAACTTAAAGCTAAACCACAAGCTTTTGATTACTTTTTCAGTTTTTCTATTGAAGGGAAGGTCTTATGGTTATAATAATTCTCCCTGTGTATGCAGATCACTTTAGCTCTTCTCGTGCAAATATATTGATATGAAAATACAGCTCTTTCCTTTACAATATAGTTTTAAAATATTTAGATCCTCCCACTTTATATTTGTACATTCCGATGAACCTAATGGTGCTAATTTAATTTACATTCACAACAGCCCAAAATTAAAATGGAGCAATACATAATTATGGGCAAGAAAAAGTAAAACAAAGATAAATAAGACATGGCTCTGTGCACACTAAAAGTACACTGCTTTTATTGCTTGCTTTGGTAAGGACATTTACTGGCTCAGCAGTTTTTGATGAAGTTTTTTATAAATTAAAAGATACCTTCATATGGATGCTAGAAGCTTTTGTCCCATGCTAGATCCATGAAGTGCTAGATGGAGAAATAAGTCTGGCTTTGCTGTAGCTGCATTTGGCCTTTAAAGGCTGCAACAATCCCGTGGCAACTTTGTGCGTGTAAAAATAAGAGCAATCTTTATAACCTTTCATGTATTTTTTGATAGAAGAACAAATGCTAGTTAACCTTTGTTTATGGCAATGGTTTTCCTTGCCAGGATTCTAGTGATATAGAAACTTAAAAGTTATTCTCAAAGGAATATATAATGAAATTCTTTTATATCCCTCATTTAAAACAATGCAGTAAAGAGACAAAAATCAAAATAATAACTTCAATGTATTTAGCAGAATGTGGAAGTGGCAAGATACGATTGTTAATTCCAGGCATTTAACAGAGGAAAAAAATAATCTTTTATTGCAGTTTGCAATTGCACATAAAAAAAAGGACAGATTTTGGATTAGATACATTGCACTACAAAATTCAATGATGCTGTATTCTCTTCTGCACAAACTTATACTTTTAAATTGTAATAAGACAGCTAAAACGGCATACATCACAGTAGTATCTTAAATTGCTTTCTATTTCTTAGCTCTTCATGCATAGAAAAAATATGTGATCATTGAAGAAGTTCTAAGTTTATAAAAATACACCCTGTTGCTGAAGTTAGAGAAAAAACCTTCAGGAAATATAGGCAGAAAACACTGCTGCTGTTGAATTTGTTAAATATGCTTGGCAATTATCACCAACAAAATCCCATATTTAAACATCTGAAGAAATTCTTTGGCACCATTCCTTCTGCAAGTGAGCAGTTTGATAGACAGACTGGAATCAGATTGGCATCAAATCTCAGTACATTCATTAAGTTTGCAAAAGTTCTGAAATGTAAAAAATAAAGCCATTTTACTGTGCATATTTATTTATTTATATTTCGTATTTGTTAACTGCCAATCTCCTTTGAATGTACATACATATTTCTAACTATCCTCTCTTCTCCCTCCCTCCCTCTCCCTCTCTCCCTCCCTCTCTCTGTCTCTGTCTACCTCTACCTCTCTCTCTCTCTCTCGTTATCACTTTGAAAAATGAAACAGTGGTAAAACCAAACCTTCCTATTTACATTCTTCTATCAATGAAAGAGAGGTACCTTCTCTGTTTCAAGAAAAAAAAAATGTAATAGTGTAACACAAACCATACTTCTCCAACCTGTTATCCTCCAGATGTACTGGATTACAGCTCCTATAATTTCCAGCCAGCAAATGTTCAGAAGACTTTTATTTATTTGTTTGTTTATGTATAAAATTTACTGCCCACCCATCTTATCATAAGGTAACTCTGGACGGCTTACAGACATAAAAAATACAACCACATTAAAACCTGAATAGATTAAAACCAAAGATTAAAACCAAGGACACTTGGGGAGGATGCGGGTGGAATGAGGGGAAGTGGGATCTGTTGTTAATCAATCACGTCCACTATGCTGTTCGTCCATTGGCAGAGCCAGGACTTTAGGCCCTTACAAAAGAATAGGAGGTTTGGGGCAAACTTCACAACAGGGACAAGATGTTCCAGGGGGCAGGAGTAATAGCAGAGAAGGCCCTCCCCCTGGACCCCACCAGCTTTCCATTGGGCTGACCTGACCCATAGCATGCCTCCTCTGCTGGCACAAGTGGGAAGGGCCAATCCCAGTGGGGTGAGATGGTCCCTCAAGGAACCTGGACCCATACCATGAAGGGCTTTAATTCAACACCTTGAATTGCACCCAGAAGCAGACCGACACCCAATGCAGCTTGTGAAACAGTGGTGCTCTTGTAGGTTTCCTAGCATATTAGAGAATTTCAGTTCCCGAATTCTTAACATTGGCTTTGCTGACTGCTAATAACTAAGGTTTGAAACCTACAATCTGGGGGGAAAGGCAGTAAGATCATGTATTTTGTGAACAGCTATCAGAATCAGTCAGGCATGCATCATGAATAACTAAATCCAAATCAAGACCGTCTTATTTTATATGTTATATTATTATTTTATTTATTAAATTTATTTGCCACCCATCTTGCAGCTCAAATTCATGACATCAATGAAGTTGGTTCTTGCATTTCAAATCTTCAAGCTGCAAACACTGAACTTCGCTGATCTATTTATCCGCTAAGAAATCCATCGTTAGTAAGTTTTACCTTTCTTTCCCATCATCTTCTAAACTCCCGGTTGATAGGCAGATCGTGTAGCCAACTGTGCTACTGAGTTAATTCATTCACACATTTCAAACCTATTCCAGAGCTGTTTTGTGTTGACAACCAATCCTTTCTCAAATTTTACACTCCATTTGCTAACGATACACAGAAAAAGGCATAATAAAATTGTTTTCAAAAATACTGCACAAGGAACTGTGTCTATAAAATATATATAATCAGGAAACGAGCACATAAATCAATAGACATTTTCATGTTTGTTTATTTTTTTCACTGAAATTGATGGAGAAACAAGATGGGATAAATATAACACTGGAAAAATGAGAAATTGAGTGAAATCCAACTTGGCAGATGTACGGTATTCACATCAGTTTCAGTGGGTCCTAGCATTTGATTGGCACTGGGTCTGTTCATTAAATTGGGTATATATCTCTGGAGCCTCTAATAACAATTTAAAATAATCATAATTGTGATTGTTTGATTTGGGAAGGAAGGGATAAACCATAAAGTTAATTCCGATATTATTACATGGGTATAAATAACAGCTGCAGTATTATCTGTTTTATTTTTTGCTACTAAGGGAATATTCAAGAAATTTTTATGTTTATGTAAGGAAAAGCAGAGGCCGGTATGGTTGAATGATTAAATTTGATATGCCCTTCCTTCTATAATACGTCTAAACAAATGTCACTTAATTTCTTAACTTTGGTTAATCAAGTAATTTCAGAGGGAAAGGCATAATAGTTGGGTTTGTTGGTTTGTTGGTTTGTTTTAGATAAGAGGAATGTTTACGATAATAAGATGGAGAAAAAGAAGGTAACAAATCATTAATTAGTTTTGCATTTTTCTTTTGGAGGAGACTCTGCCTTAAGCTCAGACCAACTCGTATATGTAAAACAATAAAAATGGAAATGCTCTTCATGCCCTAGAGATGTGGTTTAGTTACAGAACATGATCTTATGAGTTTACAATACAAAATAAATTTACGCCTTGTAAAACTGCAAACACAAAAGCATAGCTTATGTCCATTTATAGGGTTCCAACAGAAATATGCATAATGCTTCCTGCCGCCCCGCCCCCCCCGCAGAAGTTGTAAACTACTTTTATCATTTGGTGGATGAATTGGAAACATTAGTGAATGTCAAGGGCAAAGCAAAGGAGATGATACGCCCAAGCATCCAAATTGAGATCATGTGACCCTGGGGATGGTGC
>JANHFL010001301.1:42601-54138 GCA_032468155.1 Oxyrhabdium leporinum
GAGGAGGAGTCATAGGTCACTATTTCAAAGGCCATCATAACTTCAAACTTCAAATCATTAAACAGTTGTTAAGTTGAGGAATACCTGTATCCTTCTGATCAGTTCTTGAGCCAGCTGAGCAGTGCTGGCTGTGGGAAACCCTGTATTTCTCTGCTAGACCTCTAATTGTATGGTTCAGCCTTATGCAATCAGAGACTGGTAGCAAAACTGTCAGCTCCCCCAACCAGAGCTCCAACCAGAGTGTTGCCAAAAGAAGCAGATAGGAGGAGATGGTTTCTGATCCCACACTTTTCTTGTCAACCCTCCTAGACTGGGAAAAATATTCGGGAAAGTGTCAAAAGGAAAAAAAAAAAGTGGAATTGAAAAATACCCACTAGCTCTCCAATACCACAGTGTAGCTCCTGGTAACCGAAGAATTGATGAAAAAAGAGAAACCTGCTTCCAGCTCTTAGTGGAGTTAAGGTGGAGAGAGGTGGCTGTTTGGACAGGAAAAAGTCCTAGTTGAATAGAACTGTTATCTGCTGGTACCAAAAGCAAGCAGACCTGGAAAACTGTGCCTATCATTTATGAGATGTAGATCATTTGTATGGCAAGGTAACTGCCAGGAAAAGAAGAAAAATATCACTTTAACATCAGAAAGATAAGCTGAGTGGTACGGTGGCCTAGAGATGAAGCTCCCACCTCACAGTCAGGAGGCTGTGAGTTTGATCCTAGGTAGAGGCAGATATTTCTCTCTCTCTGGGCATCTGAGAATATATCTGCTGAAAAAAACTCTGCATTGGCAAAGGAAGGGAATCCGGCCAGTAAACACTCAGCTCTATTCAGTTGCCGAGACAGCATCCCACAAAGGATTATGGGGCCATTAAAAGAGGATGATGATGTTCAGAAAGATAAGCTGATTCTATGAAAGCCTGGGAATGAGACAAAGGGGGTGTCATATTCTTCAACACTATGTCTTTTAAGTGGAATATGAGGATGAGCTCATAGATTCAGAAGGCGGCATAACAAGGACAGAGTGAATTGGAAAGCCATAACTCACCCTTCTCAATTCAAAATCTCAAGCCATCCAATGAAATTAGCAGGAAAAAGGGAGTTTTAAAATTCACATAATATTTAATTCATTTATGAACTTCACCGTTGTAGATAACTACAGTCCCACTGTCAACACTCTAATGAGAGGTGAAAAGACGCTATCAGGGGCAATAAACTATGCAAGCTAAAAACAGATCTGCTTTCTTAGAGTTCCTGAATATTAGATGATGAAAATAAACAAGTAAACACATATACACACGTACATATAAACAATAAGGGCTGACTATTTCCCTTTCCCCTGTCTGTCTGTAAATTGGGTGTCCAGTTTAGAAAGAGGAACTCGAGGTAACCTCTGTTAACCTCTTAGCATTTGTTTTTCTCACAGGCTGAGACTTACCCTGCTAAACTGAATGGCAGCAACAGCCGAAGAAACCGACTCATAGAAGACAGCATTCTCTAATTCTAGCTTTCCGTTGAGTTTCAGTGCCTTTTTCAAAGAAGCTACAGTAAGAGAAGGCGGCTTTGTAAAAGAGGAACAGGAACACACCAATTAAACATAATTCATAAAAATTATCTTCATTGAAAATTGATACCTGCCTTTGCAATTTGCCAGAGAAACATTTATATTATTTTTTTGAGCATCTGTATAAATCTAAAAGAGAGGAAATATTGATATATATTATTCAGGATTATGAAGCATTTTAAAACTGTTTTATGTAAATAAAAAACATTAATAGAATTAATTCTTATGCCAAGTAGACAAAGGAATGAGAACATAACCCAAACCCCCAAACTTTCTATTTTTCTAAATTATTATTTGCCCTTAATTTTTCAATGTCATTATTAGCAATCTTTTTCCCCAAGATTCATAACATTTTTGCTATAGATAAAAAGCTCTTCAGACTTTACTAGCTTCTAAAACATTCAGCTCTCTTTTTTTGTTTACGCATACTTTTGGTGTCTGCCTTATTTTATTGTGGCGATAAGTGCTTGATTTCTAAATCTAATTTTCTTGCTAATTGTGACAATTTCTTTTTAAATTAGATTTAGCTGGTTTATTCATTCTCCTCATGCTACTTGCTTCCATAGCCTCCTATTTCATTTGCTTTGCATCATTTTCTTTCAGAACATTTGTTAAGACTTAAGAAAAAATTTGTTCTGCTGCCTAAGGGCTAATACAGGATTTTTATTTTTTTACTTTCATACCAATTGCCTGGACAAGTCCACACATTTTCTTGACACATTCAGGAGTGCTTTGCCACGGCTTTCTTCCTAGGCCTGAGAGAGTGTGACTGCCCCCAAAGTCATTCCAGATTGCATAATACAGAGGTGTTAAACTTGATTTCATTGCATCAGGGTTGTGTTTGACCTCAGGAGGCCAGGGTGGGCATGGCCAGCTCAACGTCACTCATGTCAGGGGCACCTGTGGTGACCCGAGCGCTCTGCCAGTGAAAATGGAGCTCGGGAGGGTCGCATGTCATCCTCTCAGGCTACATTTTCGCTGGCAGATGGTTGCAGGAGGCCATCACAGCTGAAACCAGAGCTCAGGAGGGCCACACACGGCCCTCCCAAGCTCCGTTTTTGCTGGCAGAGGTACCACGGGCCAGTCCTTCACTGTTTTCAGGGCAGCCCCGCAGGCCAGATCTAACCACCGCTTGGGCTGGATCCGGCCCACGGGCCTTGAGTTTGACACCTCTGGTATAATACAATGAATAGGGAAAGTGAAATGAACAATTACAGGTTATACTTACATGCTAAAAATCAGAGTATTTTATCTTAGTAGAATGTAGACTAATGTTAATATATGGAAATTCTTACAGAAAGGTACACGTAATAGATGATCTGTTGTTAGGAAAGAATGTTTGCCAAGAAAAAATGGCTATTATAAAGTAAAGTTCGGCCCCTTGTTATATGAAGTGACAATTGGGTATAACAGAAAAAGTGTAGAGGTTGATGCTGTGGGAATCAGATGCTTAAGAAGTGTAAATGGTGAACAACAACACAGAGGCTCAAGAAGGAATGGATGCTGAATGTATGTGAATTAAATGCAAAACTAAGTGATCAGTACCAGAAAAAAAATCATTGAATGATCTGGTCACATGAGGAGTGAATGACAGTCAATTATATGAGATGGATGGGGTGCATAAGCAGTAATAATTCTTTTTAATGTCCTCCCCTCAAAGTTAAATTTTGGCAAATTAGTACCTCATTCTGCACGAAGTTTATGCCATAATGAGACTCTGAAGAAATGCTTCAGCAGTGTCTCATATATCTAACGTAATCTGTTTCCTATTGGAATAATGACAACTCTACTATTCCCTGTTGTATTTGCTTTACAAAATTCTTTTTTTTTAGCAACAATTCATTCAACAATGCCCATGCATTTCAGAGCAATGAGCTGAACAGGAACACAGTCTAAAGTTATAATAGCATCTACAGTATACCGTATCACATGCTTCAACTTCAGGAGTCAAAGAACAAAAAAAATCAAGAAATAATCTATCTGAAATCAGTTCTTAGGTCCAGAAGACAGAAAGGCATACCAGCATTGGGAAGGATTAATAGAATGCCAAATACGTAGCTACTAAATGAAATCCAGAGACACAATCTAGCAAAATATTAAGAATCTGCAAGAGTAGTTTGAATGGGTTATAAACTAAAAAGGGATGCAGTATTTGATTCAACTATTATGTGGCCCACTAATTTTGTATATAAATGTTGAAAACGATTAACATTTGTTCTGGATTTATTCGAAGGGAAGGTCTTCCCAAATACACTGCAGGTTGAGGGCGGGTCATAAACTGTATTCCAAATAGCCGCTAGGGGGAGGTGTTCTATAATATAAGCATTCCCTAAAATAGCAGGGTTTTGTAACTCAGATTAAAATAAATGCAACTTTGTACAGTACAGTACAGTAAATGGTTTGATGGAGGAAGGTCTGTCCTAATTTTGTTCCTCAATGATTACCTTTCTTGGAAAGCCAAAAAGAGTGTGTAATTAATAATTATCCTGCAGTTGTTCTCTACCTAATCTGCAATGAATATTCAAAATGTGACTTTTCTACTGTGTAACTTTAAATGCTGACATAGGTTGTTGGTAGCTGTGCTGATACATAAGAACACAATTGAAAAAAGTTTGAAAACAGATTGCATCTACTCCAATGGTATACCAAGAATTCCCTCTACTTTTCTTCTCCAAGTTAAAACCAAGCCTAAAGGTGAATTTTAGAGAGCTTCTGCTGGGACAATATATTCTTGAATGTCTCCAATGGATGGGAACTGACAGATATAAAATTTATCATTTTGAGGGCTAATTGTAAGTTTGCAAGGAAATGTGCAGAGCTCTTATTATTCCCATTGCTGATACTTTCAGGGAGAGTGCTCAGGCGAAGGTTGCTTAAGGGGAAACTTTACCATCTTTAACCTGGCAAAGATTTTCAGAAACACCCGCCCAATATAAAGTTCTCCACAAAAACAAATAAAATAAAATACAAACAAGACATATGATTTGGCTTGACTCTTTGACTATTTCTCTGTCACTCAGTTACAAAGCAATAATTAAGGAGCAAAAATGGCATGTTTCACTCCTCAGATTTTATTATGTAAACTTCCCAGCAGCTATAAATCCAACCCAAAGGAGAAAGGGAGTTTCTGGAGCAGAAACTGAAAAAAAAAAAGAACAAAAACATATTTTGTCAAAAAGCAGAAGCCATCATTATCCTGAAACAATGAGGAGATTACTTGATAACCTATTTCTGTGGTTAGTTTCATTTTCATCCATTTCTGCTTTAGACTGTGAATTTGAAAAAAAAATCTGATAATGTGTTTGGATAAAACACAAAACATATTCTATTTGCACTATATTCTAGTGTAAATTGTATCAGATATAACTGCAAAATGTGCAGTTAAAATGTGGAGTTTAAAAGAAAAAAGTTTTGGTATGCATATTAATTTTACGATGTGTAGATTTACTTGGATTCACTCTAAACCCACTTTCTAGAGAAGGTGGTTGAGAAGCAGCTGCACTGTAGCTCAAGAGAATCCTGGATAAGATGGATTATCCAGACCCTCCAGTGAATTTCAGTCCCCTATATATGAGACAGAAATGACATTGGTCATGCTTTTAGATGACCTCTGGTGGAAGTGGGATTGGCCTAGTGCATCCAACCCAGATCTTCTTGACCTCTCAGTGGTCTTCAGTACCATCAATCATGAAATCCTTTTGGGTTGGCTTCAGGAACCATGGATGGGGGCTACAGTTTAGTGCTGGTTCACCTCTTTCCTCTGGGACTGGTCCCAATCGGTGTTGATAGGGGACAAGAGATCCATCCTGCAGCCCTTGCTCCATGAGGTACTGCAGGACTCAATGGTCTTTCCACTACTTTTTAATATATTCATGAAGCCATGGATGAAATCATCATTCACCATGAGATGAAGTGTCATCAGTATGTTGATGACACCCAGCTTTATATCTCTGTCCCAAGCAAAATAACTGGTGTGTGGATGCCCTTTTGTGGTGCTTGGAGGCTGTGGAGCTCTGGATGGGGAATTGAAGCCTTTGTGAGACAGAGTGGCTGTGGGTGGGAGACTTCTCTATATTTGGAAGTTGGTTGGAACTACCGGTACAGGTGAACTGGTCTTCCCACTGGGAAGTATAGAAATATGATAGACAAATAAATAAAAAAAATCTAGACCAAAATTAACATAGGAAGAAAATAAAATACAGAGTGAAACTTTAACAAGTCTCCAATTAAGACCCTTCAGTTGCAATGGATCAAATTTCTATCTGAAGGTTATCTTAAAAAAAGTCATTTGCATCTGAAAAAGAATTAATTTCTATTAAATGTATGTAATTTTCTCAATGATACTACTAGGCAAACTATATAAATTGTCACAAATATTATTTTTGGGTTATTTTCATAATAATGACACTATGCAAACAATATAAAACAATAAAATGTCATTTCTAATTTAACCCTGCAACTGGTCTGCAAAATCAAATGTAGCTTAATATGTAAATATACTTTTTAAATTAAGATTTTATTTCCATGTACACCCTTGTCAATTTATGCCATAAAATGACTCATAACCTGAAGAATAAATTATTTTCTTGAAACATATTTTACATGGAAGAGCTAGTTTAATATTATCATCAAGAAATGAATCAAACCTCCTCTAAAATCCAATAATATCGCAATAGTTCTATGCCTATTTCAGGAACATCAAGAACTACGTGGTTCTGATTGTGGAGTTGTAATATTCTTGAAGTAAAGATAAATATTTCAAAAAAGAGAGGCAAACTTATTAGGATGTTTATTTTTAAGTACCAGTCTTCTGACTTTGTTGGCAGCTTCAACCAACTAAATGTAGAATGGGTTTTATTGAAAAAGTAGATGAAGGTGAAGACATAGAAGATCATAAATACCTGAATAAGTACAGAGATACCAGTGTAGTCAAAGAAAGTCAAGCCACTGAAATCAAATATTAGAATGTGCCTTTCATGGGGATTCTGTTGTAAAGATGAACGTCTTAGATCAGCAAATGCAGGATCTATATTCCCTTCTGGAAGAAGTAGAAATTTCCAAATGAATAAACCTTTTCTAGAAATTGAAAAATATGGCCTTTCCTTCCAGAATGAATCCAACCTGTGTTACTTTGGGTTTTCTTCCAGGTTGCAGATTCTGTACGTTTGTTAAGCTGCAGAGGTCACAGTGTGAACAATGTTGCAGACATAAGTCATTTTTCTAATTCTCCACAAGGTCAGTGACATAGAAGAACTGAAGGATGAACAAGCAACCCACTGTTCCTAGAAGTGTAACCCATGAAAATAAACAAGATCCAGGCAAATATCTCCTTTAAGTGTGGAGACATAGCAATATCAATAGCACTTATGTACTGCTTCGTAGTGCTTTATTGCCATTTCTAAATGGTTTACAGAGTCAGCATATTGCCCCCAACAATATGGTTCGTCATTTTTCCCACTTCAAGAGAGTGGAAGGCTAAGGTGACTTTGTGAATTGAACTGCTGGCTGTTGGCAGAATTAGCTACAATACTGCATTCTAACCACTGCGCCACCACAGTAATAGTCCAAAGACGTCAGATACGGATATTATTAGATTATTCTAAGCAGTAGGATTGTTCCACTAAAAAAGGACTTCCACTACTTCTAAAATTACTCTGGAGGACATGCTAATCTGTGGGTTATATCTTATTGAAGTGCCCACTTTAAAACTGAAGAAGCTTCTTGGATGAAAAGCAAAACATTTTCAAGAAATAAAGCAAGGAAGTCCAGTTGCCTTTTAAAAAGTATGTTTGGAACTTCTCATACATGTTTGTTGCTCTTTCACTCAGTCTCAGGATTCTCAAGATTTTATCATTTAAGAAAAACTTTAAGAAAAGTCAAGCTCTTCTTCCACCACCACTTTTTCCTCAGATACAATAAGAATATCAGGTATAGGTCTACAGTACTAAGGGAAAAGAAGCCTCAATGAGAACATAAAGTGACAATACATCTAAGATAAACCAAGCTAGGAAGATAGCATACTTTACTTATGCTTTACTTTACCATATAAAATCCAATAAATTACAGAATGAGGCATTTTTGAAAATCTGTACATGTATACTTTGAAAATTCCCTATGTTGCACTTGGAAAACTTTGAACCAATTTTGTAAATAAGCTCACAAAGATATTTTCCTGGAAGAATGTTGATTGGCCTCCTGAGAGTTGGCGTAGGAGGGGCAGCAAGGTTTATATTCTTTTACAGCACTCCATTAAATTTCTATGTTATGTGTCAAGGACAGTTTCCCTTTCCCCAACAGTCTATTTGGATTTTGGGCTGCAGACAATGGAAGAATGAATATTAGCAATAGCACCTAGACTTATATACTGCTTCACAGTGCTTTATGGCACACTCTAAACGGTTTACAGAGTCGGCATATTGCCCCCAACAATTTGTGCCCTCATTTTAGCGACTTTGGAAGGATGGAAGGCTGAGTCAACCATGAGGTGGTGAGATTCGAGTTGACGAACTGCTGGCAGTCAGCCCATCAGCAGAATTAGCCTGCAATACTGCATTTTAACCACTGCACCACCACGGCTCTTATGTTACTCTTCCACAGTTTGCTCAACTTTGCATTCCTTGTCTCCTACGGCTTCCACAAAAATTAATAAATAAAAGGCCCTTCAAATTACATGATCAGCACAATCCCTTCCTTCCATCAACTGAGGGTACATGAATTACATTACAGGGAACAATCTGATATCCTTTTTTGGGATTCATACTATATAGACATGCCTTCTAGGCCAGTGTTTCTCAGCCTTGATAACTTTAGGTTCTGTGGATTTCAACTGAACTTCCAACATTGCTGGCTGGGGAATTCTGGGAGCTGAAGTCCACAAATATTTAAGTTGCCAACGTTGAGAAATCCTGTTCTACTCCTTTCCCTTCCTATGATAGATGGAAGGTATGTGGACAGCAGTAAATTAGATTCTTTCCCACGATACAACAACCTGACAATTTCCTTGAGGGAAAGGGGCAATCTAAAAACATGAAATATAAATAAATAAATTAACAGGAAAATTAAGCGCTGATTATTTCTTGAATTATTCACTCACCATGGCAGTTTCCATTGGATAATGAAGTGAGCAATATGTTCTGTTCATACTGAAACAAAAAGCAAAGCAGCGTGGTTTATTGCAATGCTAATTCTTATTTTCTGCTTCAAAAATGGTTATTCTGACTGTTATGAGTAGTGTATTTGCCTTGCTAAGAACCCTGACAGTTATTTTTCCACTATTTCTGAAATCGTCAAATTTCTTCATGATAGACCTCTGACAACTTGGCTGCCAGAGCAATATTATCATTTAAAAGGGCATATTATATACAGATCAAACAAAAACAAAAAGACAATTTGAATACAGTTTCTCCGGAAGCATGTTTACAGAAACAGGTTTCCCAGAATTGCTAAGGCTATGGGGAAAAGTTACAGCATTGTTATTATGTGGGATGCAAAACTAACCCATAATGAAAAATAACAACGAGTAAGCTGAAAATTATTATTTACTGGCAGCAGTGTTGAAACAGAGGCAAAACCCAGTCATTTGTATTTGATTTATTTCATTCACTGTAGTAACGTGGATGAAAAGTGTTGATTAATTTTAAAGCTGACTTAAAGACTGTATGTGAAATAAACAACATGTTTCCCTCCAGATGTAGAATTATCAGCATTCAGACATACATACACACATACATGGTTGACTCATAGGTAAAATCGTGCTACTGTTTCTAGATAGCCTTCAAAAAGCCTCATGTTTATATATCCTACTTTCCACCAACACTGATTCCCTAGCTCCATTCTTGCTTTGAGACACAATGCTTGATGCATTTCCTTTACAAAGGAATTAGGTTTTTATTCTAGTGTTTAATCATTGTTCTCAGGTAGGTTCAAACCATAGCTTATCAGATTAGAACAAACAGAGAACTATTGTTAGCTTTAAACCAGGAAGGGAGAGATTGATAGTATTTGACAAGAAAAATGAAAGGCAGAAGGTGTGCGTGAGCTCAGGAGGTATTTACAGGCAGTCCTTTCTTAACAATGACAACTGGGACAGCAACTCCATTGCTAAATGACATGGTCGCTAATAGAGACACACATGACTGTGATGGACTTACGATCTCACTTCTGCTTCTGTTAAGTGAGACATCATATGATCAAAACCTGTAATTTTATTGCGAGCTTCTCTACTGACTCTGCTTCTCAAAGGCCTAGGAAGCATGCAAATGATTATTATATGGCTGAGAGGATGCTGCAGTCATTGTATGTGTGAGACCAGTTGTAAAATTAATTTTTCAGTGCTGCTATAACTTTAGTCACTAAACAGGACAGTTAGTAAGCGAGGACTAGCCGTATGTGTAAAAAAAGGAGTAGCAGAACCTGGGGGCGGAGTTAAAAGAGGGATCAGCCTAGAATCCTTACATAGCCACAAGCGAACTAAGCCAAGTCCAACCCCCCCTTGAATTCCGTTGACCCATATCTAACTCCAAGCAAGTGCTGACCTTTAGTTGAGAAGATTCTTGTGCATAGGTTTTTAGAATAAATGTTTAATTGAACCTTCATGTGTAGACCTGGTCTTTCAAGCCTGACAGTATGCCTTGTTTGACAAGCTGTGTATCTTGCATCAATACTAACTGCATTTCAAGGGCACTCTTTTCTAGGCAGAAAGGAACAATAAAGTTGTGCAGGCAGATATCTCTATTTGTACTGATGGATTCATATTTTGCCCTCAGTCTCTTTTTTGAGTATAATGTGCTTTCTCTGGCAATACTTGGACAATTGAAGAGCCACATCTAAAACTGTTACAGCAAAATAGACTTAAGTTCTCAAGCTTTAAATAGAAAGGAACTTGCTTCCATTTGATTCTCTCACTTCTATTTCTATAACTATCTACTACATTAAACGCCAAATCCATTAAGTTTTAGAAAACAGCTAAATCATTTCTGGAAGCTCTGAAAGGTTATAAAGCACTTATTGTTGTCTCTTTAGTAGATAACACCCACTGGTATTATGTCTGAGGACTACTTAAAATGACACTGACAGCTCTTTATTCTATGAATTTGCCTAATCATTTTCAGAGGATAAATTCTGCCCATCAATCTATCCACTACCAGCATACCTCATGTTTAACAGAATTCTTGACTTCTACAAGCTCTACAACTCATCACAATTTGGACAATTTCAACAGAGCCTTTATCAATCTGTATGGGTGTATGTATGGGTGTTCTTGCTGAGCATCAGAATTATCTACCTTAATTTCTTGCCCTATTGGATCATAGTTGCTAGTTCTAATAAGATTACTATTGTAGGGCCATTTCAAATCGTAATTGTATTCCATATTCTCAAAAATTATTTTTATAGTTAGAGAGCATCTGTACTGTATAATCAAAGTCTTTGCTCACAGTGATGGATGATCTACTGCTTTGAAAAATCACTCTTATTTTTTCTCAATCATATTTAAGTGAAATCAGCAGAATATTTCTATAGCAATAGAATTAAATGTGTTGTGCCAGCAGATCTAGAACTGTTTCACAAGAGGAGGATTCATTGGAGTGGGGGAAAGCAGGCAATGTTTTTCTCTAATAACCAGCATTGTTCCGTGGATCTATTTCAGAGGTGAAATCTAGCCGGTTCGCACCGATTCGAGCGAACCAGTAGGGAAAATTTTGATTCGTTTGGAGAACCGGCAAATATCACCTCTAGCTGACCCCACCCCTGCCCGCCTGCTCACCGCTTGCCACGTGCGGCGTCCACGCGCGGCCTAGCTACCCCCCCGTAGCCCCCAGAGCTTTCCACTCCCACCCTGGGAACTTCAGCCTCTGAAAATGCCTGCCGGTTGAATGGAGATGGATTCCCAGGATCGAAAGTATTTGTCAGTGCAGGGCAGGCTGAGGCAGCAGATTGCAGAAAGACAGAGAGAGCTGTGACTCTGTGAGCAACTCAATCTGCC
>JANHFL010001301.1:125554-163058 GCA_032468155.1 Oxyrhabdium leporinum
GTGAAGGGATGTCGCTGCCCTGGGGGTGGGGTGGGGGTGGGGGCTTGGCATGGGTGCCCTGGCTGAAGCGTCTTTAGCTAAGCTGGTGCGGAGCACATGGGGCAGCTCCGCACCTCCTACCTTACTTCACTCTCTACCTCCCCCACCGCCTCACTTCATTCTTTGCAATGCGAATTGCAGGCACAATCACTTGGTGGCAGTGGCACCAACAGTCCCGCCCAGCAGGAGCCTGCTGCTGTCCCCTCTTCTGTGGCCACTTGCCGCCACTCACAGGCATTGCCCCAGCATTCAGAAGCCTGCCGGAAGGCATCCGAAGCCTTTATCTATAATCAGCTTCAAAGGGCTTTCTAGAAAGCCCTCTGCAGCCGATAATAGAGCTCCGGATCGATCCGGACCTCTGTTATCGGTTGCAGATGCCTTCTGGCAGGCCTCTGAAGGCACAACGGAGCCCCAGGGATGCCGTGTGCATCCATCCGGAGCCCATCCATGCATGTCCATCTGGAGCTCAGCACGGACTGAGAGAAGGCTGACAGGTAGGAAAGTCCCCCGTCGCCATTTTCCTCCATCAAAAAGCCTCCATTCTGAAACTTCAGCGTTCGGAATGGAGGCTTTTTGGTGAACGCTTCCCCAAGGGGCCAGTGGGCTGCAACTGCAGCCAGACAGTTCCCCCCCACACAACTACCCCCATCCCCCCAGGCTTATTTTTGGGGTAGGGGCAAAATAAGCCCACCCCCAAAAAAATAGAGTTGGGCTTATTATTGGGGTGGGTTGTGTTTTCTGAGAAACACGGTAGGTAAACGTAGATCCTTGCCCACATACCTCTAACCCTCAAATATGGCAGTTATAGATTGGAAAGTATCCATTTTACAAGTAGTCCTCAACTTTCGACCACAACTGGAACCAGAATTTCCATTGTTAAACAAAGCGGCTGTTAAGTGAGTTGCACCTCATTTTATGAGTTTTTGCTGTAATTATTAAGCAAATCACTGCAATTAAGTGAACTTTGTAATCATTAAGCAAATCTGTCTTGCCCCTTTGACTTTGCTTGGCTTTTGAAGGTTGCAAAGCTATGGTGGCGCAGTGGTTAGAATGCAGTACTGCAGGCTACTTCTGCTGACTGCTGGTGCCAGCAGTTTGGAAGTTCGATTCTCACCTGGCTCAAAGTTGACTCAGCCTTCCACCCTTCCAAGGTCAGTAAAATGGGGACCCAGATGGTTGGGGTCAATATCTGATTCTGTAAACTGCTTAGAGAGGGCTGTAAAGCACTGTGAAGCGGTATATAAGTCTAAGTGCTATTGCTATTGCAAATGGCATTCACATGACCCCAGAACACTGCAACTGTCATAAATGCATGCCAATTGCCAAGCACCCAGATTTTGTTCACATGATTATGGGGATGCCACAATAGTCATTAAGTGGGAGGACTGGTTGTACATCACTTTTTTCAGTCCATTGCAACTTTGAACGGTTGCTAAACAAATGGTTTTAAGTCAAAGACCATCTGAATTTCAGATGGACAAATCCAGGCAAAACCACACATAATTTCACCTAATTATTTCTGTGCTTACTTTTTTTCTGTTTAATTGTAAAACAAAGTAAATAGATTTGGGGAAACCATTAAATGTTTGCCTCTATATTCAGTGTCGTGTAGAATAATATGGATGGAATAATAATATGGAGAAATAATTTGGCTTCCAAACTGCAAAAAGTATTTCTGAAAATCAAGAGCCTCACATAACATCACATCTGACAGATGGGTGTGCGTAAGTGCGCGTATAATCCTTCTCTGCCCAAAATATTCCAATTATGACTTTCATTGACCCTTGGGACGGGACTGGGATCAGGTTCTAGAATCATCCCATAGATACCACATTAAAGATTACACCTTGCACTTTCAATGAATTAACATTGAAATAATCTTACCCGCCTCTTCTGTGCTTTTGATATTCTAGCAGGCTGGGTCTGTTCTCTGCTCTCAATCTCCAGTTTTGCAATATTTAGACCTGCCAAATATTCCTAAATAATAAATAAAAATTACTTGAAATATTTCACAAAGAATTTCTTATAGCCCTTCAATTTTAACAGAAGCCATGTTTAAAGTTTTACAAGATTCACCGTCTCTTGATACCTTACACGATTTCTACTGCAGCATCATTCTCTATAATCATCCATCTACTGATTCATGTATTAATTCTAGTTCCCAGTTAGCTTGAAAAGACTTTTTCTCTTCTGGTAATCAGCCCACCAGAAAACCTTATCTATCAGAAATTCTACTAAATCCCATTATATTTGGGCTAAGAATGAAATGGACAAGTGTTACATTTCTGATGCACCTGATCCCGATATGTAGCACCAAGTTTCTAATAAAATCAGAAGAAAAACTACAATCCCAAGACTAATAAATATAGGTTTTCCTCAGGCTACATAAATTGGGATTGTAATTCCTGGACTGCATCACTTAACAACAGAAATCCCAGCAGTCCCTGTTGCCATCATTAACTGAATCCCACTGGTTGTTAGTAAAGGATCCACACTGATCCAAACCATTCTTGCCTTGAACCTGACCAGCTCTGAGTCTCAATAAGATAAGGGACTGCCTCCTTTTCAATCCCCTATCCCCTATCTTCCACCCATCTATGTCCTTTTAGCTGCCCTGAACAGTGGCACTTCTAGGCAGTGGTGGTGCTAGAGATTCATGTCCTTCAAGCCTAAACCAACTGCCACTACTCTCATACATCAGTCTTAGCACCGCCACCATCGTTGAGCGCCACCTCAAACCCCATGCCACAGCCAGCCACCCCAGTGCCACAGCACAAAGGTGCCATTGCTCTGGACTCAGCAGGTCCTGCTGCCCCAACTATCCTTCACAGTTTTCTTCTTTCTAAAGCTGACAAAGTGCACCCAGCCTGGCCTTATGTGAGGTAGTGGCTTGCTGTGCCAGGTCTTCTTCCGGGGTTCGTGTGCACTCTTCTCCAAATCTCATGCTGCGTTCTTGCAATGGCCAACTCTCTCATTCTCTTTCAGTTAGAGACAAAGAATGTTTTACTAGCAACAGTTGCTTCCGTCTAACCTTAAGGTTCCATCTAGGAGCTCTAGAGCTATATAACCTCTCTTCCACAAAAATTACCTTATTCCCCCAAACTCATGTAAATTTTACATAAAATCACCACAAAGTGTCCAACTGTATTTCCCAGTGATTGCTCATTTGTTTTACTCATAACAAATTTCCCACAAACAAGTTCAAAACACAACAATTTTCAGAATGAAAAAAGTCCTTAGCAATATTTACTTTAAAAACACAAGGCATTTTAAGTAACTAGAAATACAACAAATTCATGGTATCTCAAAAGTAAATGGTGCGCATACTTTATTCTGTTCAGGTAATGTTTCTTTTAACTTCTTTAGTTCCTCTTTGTGCTTCTCTTCCAACTCAGACTCCAGCTTGGCAACATCATCCAGCAGCTGTTTTCTTCTCTTTTTATCATTCTTTGGAACAGTATTTTTTATTCCTTGGATTTTGGCTACAGAAACAAAAACAGGTGAGATAAATGAAAAGCATCTTAAATTATTCTTGTCATTATTCATGATTTGAGTTTAACAAAAAAACTATCTTACACATGCATATTAAATCAAATAAAACTGCAGTAATTGAATTTCAGAAAACATCCTTCCCAAAACAATAAAAAATTATCTCAGTCTTACTATACTACTTCCTACTAACACAATTCAAAACATAAAATGGAATTTAATCCATGCTGACCCCAAAACACTTAATTTTCAAAAATCAAATGAAATTGACATGCAGGATTAAAAGTAGACTGCATTATGTAGCTCTGCAGTTATGTAGTTAGAACACAATTCAGCTCATTAGTTTGAGGTGCCTGTGTTTTGATGGGAAATATTTTCTTTTTTGTGAATAAATCTGTGACACGTGATACTGTAAGTGTCCATGTAGTTATGGGGCATGCAAGGGCTGATCTGAATTCTTTCCATCTTCCTATAAAGACAAAACTGTAACTTTGGCTACAACAGTTGCTTTTGCTACTAAACTTGTAACTAAAGAGGAAAGAAAGAGAAGAGACATTAGCATCTAGATGGATTCAATTATAGCAACATTGGAAGTCATGAAGGACCAGGCTGGTGTCTGTCATTCATTGATAATGAAATCTATCTATGTGGTTGCTAAGACTTAACATGACTTAATGGTGTATAATCAACAGAAAATTGTAGGATCAAAGGGGCTGCTGTTAGAAGTAACATCTTGTTCTAAATAAGATATTACATTTTTTTTCAACAATTTGTATCATTCCTAGTTTTTGTAATTCCTCTACTTATTTTAAAAATGGAGTTTGAGGGGTATATGTGTATACAGAAATGGTTATTTATTTATTGAGCAATGCAGGCCTCCTAATTCCTACAGATTCTAAGTGACATACACCCACAGAATAAAATACAAATTATGTACTTTTGAATATTGCAAAATACTTGACTCAAGGTTACTGCAAACAGTGGTATGCATATAAATATAAGGATTTTCAAAACCATATTCTATTCAAAAGATTCTTTTTAAAAATATTATATGGAAGATCTGATTAATCAAAACTAAAATAAAGGTGTTACTTTTGCTCCAAGTACTGCAATGTAGCAAAGCCTGCATCTTAGGACAGCTTCTCATGTTCTCATGACAGCAGGGAAGCTCATGCAGCAGCAATACAGCCATCATTCTCTCCCCTGCCACACATGGAAGCAAGCTGTATGGGACAATGCAGGATAATTGATGATGCAACAGCATGAATTCCTATGATTCCAGTCCTGTCATATTGGTGCAATAGCTCAAGAAAATGCCTGTAATTGCAGTTCAAGTTAATTTAGGATGCTATTTTTAAAAACACTCAAAATACATTTAAAGCAATTAGTAATATTTCATGATTCAAATATTTCCTACATTACAATAGAGTTCAACTATTTTACACTACAATTTAGATTTGGAGTCCTAGAGCCGAAAATGGCTATTTCCATTTGTAGCCAGAAAATCTGAAAGGCTCTACTGGGTTTTGAATATCACCCTTTCTTATGTTAGTTTGTTATCAAGACATTTGTTTCTGTTACATTTATCCATTATAGGTATTAATTATTAGGATGATGCTAGTATTATAATCAATGCATTTCTGCTGTTTTTCACATGGCCTCACTTGACTTTGGGTGAAAATGTCTTTAACATATATAACACATATGTTGTACACTCATCGTACATTCACAAATGCTCTGGTGAAACCCTCTCCCAAGAACCTTTTTTGCAAAGCAACATGCTTTTTGATTATAAAAGTGAAGCAGCCATGTCACCTGCTGGCTCATTTCACACTTGCAATGGTTGGAAGCTGCTGCTGAGGCTGCAGATGTGCCATAGGAGATGTCTACATGCGGAAGCATCCGGAAGTTTCTTCCAGCTTTTGCAAGTGCTCTGTCAAACTATGTCAAAAGCTATGCGATAAAGGAAAGCATCTCACTTGAGGCATATAAAATCCCAATGCAGAGACTTCATATACAGTATATACCTGCACATTCTCACTTGTAACAACACTCCAGGCATCTCACGAAGAGGCTGAAACCCACAAAAGCTCATTAGCCTTGGTACACAGAACTCTGTACCTCTGCGTCCGTAACAAAGGTGCCACCAATAAGCCAATTACAACTGAGCTTTCTATACTATGCATCCAACCCATAGTTAGTTTATAGCTTAGCATGTCTCATTATGATTTTAGCTAGAGAGATACTATAATTAGTCAAGTCATGATGGTCAAGCTGATCTGGAGTGACTCCAAACTACGTGCCCCCTAAACCCTGGAAGCCCACAGGATGCCAGGGGCTGTTTGTTCTCCCCAACCAACCAACCACCCTACATTGAAGAGGGAATGCTATATGTACCAACTTGAGCTCCTGGACGAAACAAGATAAGATCTCCTTCAAGATGAGCCCAGGTTTGACATGCCCATGTCATCGTCTCAACAACATTACATGGTTTGGGTCCCTGCCTTCTTCCTGCACGCGTTTCCTATCTAACCCCGATGTTTCCTTATGGTCTCTCATCCCAAATACTAACCTGATTCAACCTATTCAGTTTTTTGGGAAACCAGCCACGGTCATGTAGAAGTTGCCACCCTGCCCTGCCCTGCCCTGCCCTGCCCTGGAAAAAAGCAGGCTGATAAAACTGGGTGGAGCAAATCCTGGATCAGCGTGCCTTGCCAACATAGCGCAGTAGCTCGCTTCGGGATACAGGTTTTCCCGGCAAGCTTTAAAGGCTATTTCTGCAATCCTCCTCCCGCTTGCCCGGATTTGTGCCGCCGCCGCCCTCACCCTGCAGCTCCCGCTTCTCCTTCCGTTGCCGCCTGGCCAGAAGCTCCAGCGCGCCGCCCTCCTCCTCTTCTTCTCCCTCCGCCTCCTCCTCCTCCTCCTCCTCCGCCACCGCAGCTGAGCCGCCTCGCCCGCGCCCGTCCATGGCGGATTCAGCACCACCGCCCGGCTGGCTTTGCTACCCACGTGCGGGTAAGGGGGGCGGGGGCGGCCGAAGACTCGCCCCCTCCGCAACGTCCTAGCCCAGCCGCAGTGCAAAGAGATAAGAAAATGGGAGGAGCGAGGCTGGGGATTCGTAGACCTAGCAGGGTAGAGCATAAACTTCAGCACAAATTTGGGAGGAAATGGTACAATTCAGAGAAAGTTGTCTGCAAAGAAATCCAAAATTCCATAAAACTGGGGTGGGGGTGGGGTGGCCAACGGAGGCTTGCTTTCCTCTTGAAGGCGGCGTGCTTTTCTGCAAAAGATTAATCTGGTTGTCCTGCTGAGGAGCTATGACTAAATAAATATTGATGGTGACATGGCGTGCTTTCATAAAATTCCTCAGCCAGCATGCTGGTACTTCAAGTCCACATGTCTTAAGTTGACAACTTTTTTAAAGAAAACCACAGGTCTAATCTTATATGAGTTTATATATCTATATTCATGACGAGAAAGGAAGGAAGAGGGTATGCAGCTAGAAAAAAAGCCCCCGGACTAAGGCGGCGCACCACCACGTGGCTATTTGAGATATTGCATCTTCAAGTGGTTTTTCCGCAGCTTCTGCTCTCCAGCTTCAAATTAAGATTCTTGCTGTAGGTAATGTAAACGTGGCAATAGATTTACTGAATTTGAGTTTAAAAATACTTCTTCTCCGAACCAAACTCGAAGGCGAGGCAGGTAAAGAAAGCTAAAACACGGGCATTTTATGAGGATAAATAGGACTTGAATGATTAGCATTACAGTCCTAGATGGATCTCCTAAGAAAATCCTAGTGAGCTCAACAGGAATGTAATTCTTGCTATAATTTTGCACTAATACAAATTCATAACAAGAATACAAATACACATTATAAAGAGAATTTAAGATAACATTGCTAGCCTATGGCCCTTCAGATGTATTAAAAATTAAAGCCAGTACAGTTACCCATCTATTGTATGAATAGCAAGAAACATATTAAAATCATTAGAAAAAAGAGTGGATATACCAAGCTTTAATTGGGGGGGGGGGGAAGGGGGATGGAGTTGGGTGAATAAGGTTGACTTACATAGGGGATATCTTTCATTAGCAGCCCCAGAAATATTGTTAGATTATAGTAACTGTTTGCAGTGTTGGATCCAGTTCATATTTCCAACGAGAACACATTTAAGCCTCAGGACTGAAAGTTCTCACATGTATCTAAAAATAGGTTAGGAAGAATAGCAGAAGGATTAAAAAGCCATGACAGGAATAAATAATGGAAGTGCTACCCAAAACTATAACAGGACCATGTCATAACACTCTGGCTATCCTATGCTCTGTCAGCATACTATGAGATAGACCCGATATGAGGCACTGAGGACCTGGAAAGAAAGCACATTAGTTAACAAATAACAGAAGTTGGAAGGGACCTTGGAGGTCTTCTAGTGCAACCCCCTGCTCAAGCAGGAAACCCTATACTATTTCAGACAAACTGTTGTCCAATCTCTTCTTAAAAACTTCCAGTGTTGGAGAATTCACAACTTCTGGAGGCAAGTTGTTCCACTGGTTAATTGTTCTGTCGGCAAATTTCTCCTTAGTTCTAGATTGTTTCTCTCCTTGATTAGTTTCCATCCATTGCTTCTTGTCCTGCCCTCAGATGCTTTGGAGAATAGCTTGACTCCCTCTTTTGTGGCAACCCCTGATTAGTAACACTGTTGTTAAGTGAACCTGGCCTTTCCCATTGACTTTGCTTGTCAGAAAGGTTAGGATGTAAAGCCTGATATGCACATACAGTATTAAACAGCTAAAGATTACAATTACAAATGACTCATTATCCAGAATCTTGAGTTTAACTAAATTTTCTTGTGACAAGTTCCTTCTAGCTTCTCTATTTTTGACATTATGTTGTACTTGAAAGAAGATTGAGACAAACAATATATTTAATATAAGTCTTTAGTACAGTGAACCTTTGATCTGACATTTTGAAAAATATATTTGTTCACTGGCCTACATATTGGTGGTGTACATACCATAGGATATTTATTTAATAAAGAAGAGAATATGAATTAACTAGAATAGTTGGATAACAACTCAGAAAACAATACTGTATCAGGAGTGCCAGGCATAATATTGATCATATAAGTAAAAATTACAAGAATATGGGTCTTTCCAGGCAATAGAACTTGCCAGTTCATTATATTTTCTTTGCACTCCATATATTTCTGTCTATTTCTGTTTTTTTTGTAGGTTTTGTACTTTTTAAAAATTCTGCAAGGATTGCTTTATCTGTTTTCTTCCATACATTCAGGATAGTACATGAAATAAAAAGCCTGCAAGATGTAATTGTGGATGGCACAGCTTGGCTTACTGAAGGAAGATTTTTATAAATGTACCCCTGAAGGTTTTACTGATTTATTTGCTTACAATTTTTCAGTCATGATTAAAGATGTTCATCACAAGGAAACATCTAGTAGAGGATCTGATTGGCAATGAAGACTGTAAATCAGTTAAAATTCATCAGCAAGTATTCTTGAAAATGTTGCTGTCAAAAAGACATTGAATATATATATGCACGAAAGAAACAAGTTGAATTTATAGCTTCTTTATTTTTGGTTTAGCATGATATCTGATGCAAGCCATTATGGTGGCATGCAATAGTGTTGGAAACCATGATCTATGGCTTAATGTGTTGTGCAAACATGCCAATTGTGGTTAATTTAACAAGTCATCGCTTAGTATATGCCAACCCAGTCACAACAAAATAATTGTGCGTGCATTGCAAAGGTGGGGAAAACACTTTTTCTGTTTTTAATATAAGCTTAACCACTTCTGTGATTTCAAACTGATATCTGCACAATAACCATTACATTGAAATTTGAATGCATTCAGATTTTGCACTACAGTTTCACCAACATAGAATATGGGCAAAAATGAATATATTGGAGGAAATACATATAACTGTAAATTGCTGAAAATAAGCTGCAGACATGCATTAGTTTGATAAAATTGCTTGCAAAAGTATAAAATTAGAATAGATACAGAATTGTATATACTAGGAGAAAGATGCATTAAAATCTATATTAGTGCAGAAATAAAGAAAATCTAACAAACTTGGCTTAAAACAATGATAAATTAGAAGATAACTTTTATTGTCATTTTTTTGTGAGCACACTGGCCCATATTAAAAATGAAATTCTGTTGCCTGCTCTCAAGAGAAAGTATATATCTACCCAAACACATACATAACACACATATACACTTCCTATATACATACATAAACATACACTGGTACAAGAAAGGAGTATCTCTTTGAGAGAATGAATATTCAATTTTTCTTCCCTGGTCAAATATCTATTTGGTTATTTATTTTTCACAAAAATATAAGAGGGGCCTGTACTGTTCAGAATTTCATTCTGTTCCTTTAGTATCAGAGTTCTCCTTTTACATTAATAGATGGTATTGTTTTAAAATCAAAATAATTTTCTTCTCGCTATGACTTCATGGGGCTTGGGGTACAATGGCACTCGGAGACTGCAGTCAAGAATGGATATTTTCTCCCTCACCCCCTTGCATTTTAAGAGAGTGAAGGGAAAAAATACTAGAAGATTGTTGTGAAGAGAGAAGCAGGAGGAGGCAGGATTGGACATCTAATCCAACATTTCTCAGCCTTAGGAATTTTAAGATACTTCAATTCCTAGAACTCCTTAGCCAGCAAGGTGGTTGGAGAATCCTGGGAGTTGAAAACTATGTATTTTAAAGTTGTCAAGGTTAAGAATCACTAATTCAATAGTACCTTATTTAGAAGCTTCTCCTGGCTGCAAGGACCAGGATCTGCTCCTACTGGTGCAAACAGTGAAGCTGTCAGGGGTCCAAGTAATATATCCATAACAAACAGAACTCTGAGACAAGTAAGTTCCTCAAATAATTGGTTTTTGGACATATCATATTGGCATAAACTGGTAAAAAAACGACTGAATACTCCTGCAGTTTTCACCTAATTAAAAGTAAAAGTTTTCCCCTTTTCCCCAACAGTCAGTCACATGGTCCAGGCAAGGTTCTATCTGGTTGCCAGGCAACATCGCTCCTCCTCTGTCCACCTGTGGGAATACCCTTGGTTCCCAGGAGAAAGTATCTTGTTTTGGCTACGAAACCCCTCTATCTCTCTTCCCACCTCCCTATCCCTCAGCTCCAGTGTGGCAACACCAAAGCCTCAAAATGTCCTCTGTCAGGTGAGCTTCAGGGTTGACAGGAGCACCACCACCTACATGATGTTCAGCAAATCAATAATTCTAATTACCAGTAATCTATTAATAGCAGCAACTTCAGCCTTTTCAAACACTCTGAGAAAGCATTCTTGGAAGGAAACTCACAAGTGGCTGTGTACGGTAAATGATTTTTTTCTTTGATTGGAAAGTATCAGTTACAAACTCCTGAAATCAGTATGTGCTAAAGAGCCCAATATTTTAGTATAACTGAGCTGGTCCAATGGTTAGAAGTTACTGGTTAGACGTTACTAGTCTAATGCAGGGGTCCCCAACCCCTGGTCCATGGATCGGCACCGGGCCACAGCATGCCAGAAACCAGGCAGTGCAAACAAGCAAAGCCCCATACATGGGATGCAGGCAGCAGGCAAAACCATGACCCTCCGGACCACAGAAAAATCACAAACCGGTCCCTGGTACCCAAACGTTTGGGAGCCACTGGTTTAATAGGAAGCAATACAGAGTCTTCCATCTTAATATTACTTGAAGGGTCATAATTTTTAAAAAGCTCTAATTAATCTACCTGTAATGTTTAATGACCAATACTATACATTGCTTAAATTTGTTTAAAAATAGAAGTTCAATTTAATGTATTTGCATGCAGAGAGTTACACTTGACATATGTTTTAAATAGCCAGCAGCACTCAGTCAATTTTGCCTCAAAACTAAACAGCATCAATCTGGATTAATACTTAGGCGGAAAACTTCCAGGGAACACTAGAGCAGTAGACAATGAAGTGGACATTTTCTACATGATTGTCAAGAAAACTGCATGGATGAATCTATATGGTCATTAAATGTGGATCCAAGGAATTGTTGCCTTTAAATTACTTTTTTTTATTCTACAAGAAGGTATTTACAAAGTTACATTTAACGCTGATAAGCCTCTGAAACGCTGAAAGATTTAATAATTATCCCATGTAATATTAAGAATCACAAAATGTGTCTGTTTGAAGACTATAAAATTGCACAGTTGCAGAAACAGGATGGAATGAAACTAAGACTATAAACATGAGAATCTGAACAAAAGTTCATGTTAATCAGAGGTGAAATCTAGCCGGTTTGGACTGGTTCAAGCATGCCGTTGGTGAAAATTTTGAGTAGTTCGGCGAACCGGTAAATACTACCTCTGGCTGGCCCTGCCCCCACTCACTCGTGGTCTCTCCTCTCTCTCCATCTGCCCGCTTACCGCTCGCCCAGCCCACTCGCTTGCCCCACCCTGCCCTGTATATCTCACTTTCACCATGCAGCCCAGCTAATCTCCGCACCTCGCCTCCACTCTGTGCCTTGCTCACTCTGCTCACCAAAGGTAAGAATGCTGCCCACTCACCCTTCACCTCGGGTCAGGGCGCAGGGAAGCGCCATTCCCCAGCACTGGCCTTGCTCCGGAGTCTCTACCCCATCACCCTTCGCCTAGACCAGGTTGGAGAAAGTGCCATTCTCTGGCTCTGGCGTTGCTCCATCCGGAGCCTCCGCCCGCGTGCCACCACCCCCCTCTGGCCTCAAACTATGCTCCCCCCTGGACTGAAGCAATTTATTTGGCCTGTGGCCTGCTGTGCTAGGCCGAAGGGCCGTGGGGGAGGCGGCATGGGCGCAGGAGGGCTGAAGCAGTTTGGGAATGGAACAGATGGTTCTTCTTACCTTTAAGAAGATCCATCCAGAAAGCGCTGCAGCAGAGATCTTGCAGCCGCTTCTTCCATCCCTTGCTGAGCCTCGATTGCTCGCGAAGACACTCCATATGCTCTCCGGGTCGGCAGCTGCTTCTCTTGCTGGGAGAGCGTCTTGTGCAATTTAGCAGCCGTGAACTGCTGCTTTGAGTCCTCTAAGTCCCATCCAGAAAGCGCTGCAGCTGAGAAAAACAGCATTCAACAGCGCTGCTTCTCTGTGCCAAAGCGCTTTCCAGATAAGACTTAGAGGAAAGCGGTGGCTCACAGCTGCTAAATTGCACAAGACACTCTCCCAGCAAGAGCAGCAGTGCCATAGAGAAGCAGCCGCTGCCCTGGAGAGCAGAGATGGAATGGAGTAGGCCCCGAAAGGCTACTAAATTGAGCCTCGCCGCACGGCTGAAGCCTCACTACATGCATGCATGGAAGCCTCGTCGCGTGGATGAGCGGAAGCCTCGCCACCCCACCTTGCCGTGAGTGACATCAAGTTGGCCAAGCCAACTCAGTTACATGACCTCCACCAAGCCACACCCACCAAGCCACACCCATAAAACCAGTGGTGGTAAAATTTAGATTCCACCACTGATGTTAAAATAGTAATTTAGTATTTTAGGCTAAATATGTATCCCTGAACTGCTCTATTTGATGAAAATGCTAGGCAAATCAGTAACATTTTTCATTCCATTTTAACTTTCAAACTTAAGTGGATTGACCTACTTCTTTTTTAGTCCTTGTGGAAATCGTGAATCATCCATGGTTTCTTTCTCCACTGTTTGCTTACTGATTATTTCCCAATCTATTATTGGTTTTGCTTAGAAAAAAAGATAACAATAAACCATTAATCTGCCATCATTTTAAGCCTGTTCACAAAGAGCCAGAATTTCCATCATAAATTCTGACCCTTTCCTAAAGGTAAGGTTGCAAAATGCAATCAGCAGCATTTTTCAACAGCCTCTCTACCCAGGTTTCTTGCAGTTCCATTGTTGTCTAGGTTATTCATCCACAGACTATTAGAGTGAAATGAATTATTCACACAAACTCTTCTTGCACTTCACTTTCACCTTGCTTTTCTATATGTGTATAGGTCCCATTCATTTTAGCACTTCAAGGCCATCTCTTTCCATTTGCATCCTGGACAGGTGAGTTCTCTTGTCCCTTGCATTTTCAGTTCATTGCCACCATACAGCCTTGGGCCAGTTGCCTACAGAAGAGTTCCAGGGACTCCAATAAAGAAATTTGGCATAAGAAAAACAGTCCAATAATTTTTCAAGATACAGGTAACACTCGAATTATAACCATTCATTTAACAGCAGTTCAGAAAAAGTGACTTATGCCCCAGGCCATCCTTGAAGTTATGACCCTCACACTATATCTGTGGTCACATAATCACAATTTGGGCACTTGGCAACCAGCTCACATTTACAAAGGTTGCAGCATCTTATGGTTACATGATCAACATTTGTGACCTTCTCAGCTGGTTTCCAACAAAGCAAAGTCCATTGGGGAAGTCAGATTCACTTCACTGTGTGATTCACTTCACAAGTGCAGTGATTTGCTCAATCACTTCAGTAAAAATAGTCATACAATTGGTTTGGTCATATGACTTGCTTAACCACTTAGCAACTAAAATTCCAGTCCCAATTGTCATAAGTTGAGGACTACTTGTATTCTAGCTGACTTGAAGAACTAGACAATTCAGTGAGAGGGTTTTAAAAGGCTGTTGGTTTTTTGCTGGCTGATGATCTATCCAGCAAAGCCAATGGTGATTGCTATGGGCAGTTGTAGGTCAGCCGTATCCCAAATAATCTAAGATCCTTATCCCTGACTTAGTCTCTAAGGAGTCCAAACCTTTGTGTAGAAATCTGCTGCAAAAGGTTTACTCCTTCCAAACTGGTCACATGGCCAAACTCTGACTGGTTTGTTGCTTTAACAGGCATGTACCCTTTTAAAGTTACTTGATCTGGACTTCTTTACAACTGATAGTGATACTATGCAACCTATGTATTCATAATGGACTCACATCGGTAGAAAGAGATGCGGGGCAAATGGCAAAACATGCATTGCAATGTCATGGCACCTCTTCATATTTATGTTGTATCATGATGTACAAGAACATAAGGGATGATGCTTGTATCATGCCATCCCGGAAGCATGTTGATGAAATTTCTGCTTGCTGCAAAGTCTTGTGTCGACTTGGGAGGAAGAAAAACTCAGATGCTTGCGTGTCAAGATTTTTTATCAACTGTACACATCCTGGTTTCTACTAAGAGAAAACATTATTTTGATCATATTTGCATGTTTGTTACAAACTATGACTGCTCAGTTCTTTTAGCAGTTGCTTCCTTCAAGACAATCCATTCTGCTTTGGACAGCAGGACAATCTGTTTTTCCAAAACAGGCTCTTTCTGTGCAGGACAAATCTCCAGTTCACCACTAGCTTGAAGGCCTGGATCAGAAAGTACACCAGTTGACCTGAAGCAGTCATTGAGCAGCTGCATAGTGTGAAGTGGGAGAGAGAAAAATAGCTCTTCCACTTCAAGATGCAATTTCTCTATCACACTTGCCAGTTATTGTACAAGCCACTTCTGAAAATGGGTTAAACATTTCCTAATAGAGCACTAAAACCATTTCCAAAAGGTGCTGGAACAACAAATGAAGACTATGGGGTTGCACTGTTTAGCAGTAGGGAGAAAATTGACTTACAAACCATCCAATACTTGTGGTCGGGGCTATCACTAATTTGGGCTGATCCTGATCTCTAATCTGGAGAGTAGTTCGGAGACCTTTCAAATTCCTCCTTTCTACCTTCACTGACCAACTCTAACTGTCCAGGGAGTTGCTCCACAGATTGGGAGAGGGGGAAGACCAAAGTGGGAAAAATTCTAATATGCTAAGCCTATCCATTTGTCTAAAGCACCCCAGTGCTGGGATTGGGGATGGTCTTCTTGCTGGTGATGTTGAGAAGGTGGGAGAGAGAAGCCATCACTATACAGGAAATGGAAATACCATCCCAGCTGCAAGCCATACTGAAAGCCATGGGGGAGCGTATGGGGAGGGGGGAACTGACACAAGAGTGTGGGTTTTTATTTGTTCACAAACTAGAGCTATAGAGAAGGGATCTATAGTTTGAGTGGGAGTATATGGATTATATCCCTCCCCAGCCAAATCCTCTCCTGATTGCATTTAACTTGCAAATGTTGTTTAATTAATTACATGAGCAGTTTCATTCAAATGCAATGAAAAACAATCACTGTGTTTGCAGAAGCCATTGAGCCCCATATTAATGGTCCATATATTTAGCTTAGCACTTTGTACCATCTCAACTTCTGTGGTTGGTTTACAGTGGACTGGATAGTCTGGATGGTGGATGTGGTAGTGCTTGAAGAAAGCAGATTAGAAAAGAAAGATGGATAAAAATGTCAAATCCTCCTTAAACATATTGCTGACTGTGTAACCAACCCATAATAATAATCTGCTTACCAACAACTTTCAAATTGCTAATTAGTGTGTATCTGATGCAGTCCAACAGTATCTAGTCCAGCTGAACAGAAAGGAAATATCCCAAACAGCAGAGGAAACAAAAGATGATTTTGGAAAACTGCAAGAGAAGGAAGAAAAACTTGAATGTAATGTAGCTTGAATTGATTACAAGAAGGCATTTGACTCTGCCACATGATTGGATAATCAACAGCCTAGAAATAACAGAAGTCAATAAAAGTATCAGAAGCTTTGTGCAAAGATCAATGACACCTTTGTGCAAAGATCAGTGACACAGTTATTGGTCAATGGTGATAGACTGGGAGAGGTTAATATTAAGAACATTCACCTATTCAAAATAGGTGGGTGTGCTATGTAGCAACTACACCAGACAGTTAAAGAAGAAATAAAGCCATTGTAAGCCATATTATTATATGGCCAGTGCATAAAAATTAGCAGGCAAAGCAGATAATAACAAGACCTGACAATGGCTAAGAGTGGGAAAGTTGCAATAAACAGAGGGGTTAATTACAGCTGTGCAAGACCAAGCCTTAAGAACAAATGCATACAAAGCCAGAACAGAGAAGACAGCAACAGAAAGCAAATGTTGCTTCTGCAAAGAAGCTGAAGAAACAGTGGATTACCTAGTTAGCTGCTGCAAGATTGCACAGATGGACTATAAACAACTACATGACAAAGTAGCAACATTGGCTCATTGGAAGATTTACATGAAATGCCATTTGACTGCATGCAAGAACTGGTGGAACCACAGCATAGACAAAGTAATTAAAAAATGAAGTAGCTAGTGTTCTGGGACTTTAACATTTAAAAATAAACCAAAACCCAAACACCTAACCACATAACATCCAGACTTGACAATTGTTATTAAGAAAGACAAAAAAAATGTGAATATTGGTATTTTAGTGCTGTATATGGAGATAGGAGAAGAGAAGAGGAAGAACATTTCACTATATAAAGACTCAGAACTAGAACAACTTGTGGCAAAAAGAAGGATACCGATAGTAATAGATACCTTGGGTGCAATCACCAAATACTTGAATAAGTGCACTAAATGTCACTGAAAAAAAAGTGACCTATGACCGTTTTTCACTGTTATGACCTTTGCAGCATCCCCATGAACATGTGATCAAAATTCAGAAGCTTGGCAACTGTTTGATACTTACGACCATTGAAATATCCCCGGGGGTCATGTGATCCCCTTCTGCGACCTTCTGACAAGCAAAGTCAAGGGGGGGGGGAGGCCAGGTTTACTTAACAATGATGTTACTGATTTAACAACTGCAGTGATTAATTTAAAATCGGTGGCACGAAAAAAATGGGGCAAAAATCACTTAAGATATTTCTCACTTTTTCACAGTGTAAATTTTGGGCTCAATCGTGGTGGTAAGTCAAGAATTAACCTGTACTTGCAAAGGCGGCCACACCACCAACCAGCAACACCTGCCTATCCCAGGTTCTTGAGAAGAATTGGATAGGTGGATAAAATGTCAAATTTTGCCTAAAAACATCTGGCTGACTAGGCATAATAATGTGCTTCCTGATTAAAAGCAATCCAGCAAATGCGTGCTGGAGCCCTAGACGCGGGAGATCCGGGCAGGCATTGGACCATGGCCATATTTCTCTAAAGTGCGTACAGCATCCTCCTCCCTCCCAACTTCGAGCCTTTGAAGCGAGGCAGGAGCTATTCCACCTCGGAGTCCGCCCCCCTTTTCATTGATTAACTTATACCTTCCAAGCAGGCAGGCAAGCAGGCCTTCCCCAGCCCTCCCCTTTGGACAGCGCTCCGCCCGGCGCCTTCCCTCCCCCGCTCTCCGCCGCCTGCCGACGCGCACACTGGCGCAGCGGGGCTGAAAGGCAGTTCGGCCTCTTCCCTTAGCTCCCCCGCTTAGCGCGAAAGTCATGGCTGCTGACGGGGTGGATGAACGGTCCCCGCTGCTGTCAGCGCCCGGGTCGGGCAATGTGACTCCGACGGCCCCGCCGTATTTCTCAGACAGCAGCCCGAGAGGTAAAGCGAAGCCTGCTCATCCTCACCGCGGGTTTTTCCTGCCTTGCCGGCACGTTGGCTCCAAACTCCCCTTCGGCTTCCCGGCATCGCTGCCAAGTTCGAGGGGGGGGGGGGAGAAGGCCGGTGGGGTGGACGTGCTGGCGGGGGAATTAGTGGACGCGCTTGGGTTGCGAGGTATAATTCGGCGGGTCTGCTTCTGGGCCAGGAATGGGGGTTGTGCGTGTGTGTGGAAGCGAACCGTCTCCAGGCGGGTTTCGGGTTACTTCTCGGCTTGGGGCGGCTGGAGGCAAGCTGGGGAGTGAATTTTGGAGGCAAGAGGGGCGCGCGAGCGTCTCTCTTCGTCCCCCACTCTCCTCAGCCTCCTTGCCTGCTTTGTTGATGGCGAGGGAAGAATTGGGGATCGGAGTTGGGGGGGGGGGGACATTGGCTTGAAAGGGGGCGGGGACGCCTTTGCTGCGGACAGAACTCTGGTGTCCTTGAGGCAAGGCTTAAGCTCCTCAGCCTTCTTCCCATTTGCCTGGCTTCCCTCCTCGCCCCTCCCCAATTCTGCTGAATCAGGGGCTTCTCTTGAGAAAACAAGGACAGGTACGCAGTGGCCAAGAATTGGCGTATGTGTGCGTAAATAATGCACCCCCCCTCTTTTTTTTTTTTCAATGTAGAATCCCACCCGGCTTCTGGCGAGGCACCACAGAAGAGAGGGGGGGGGGAGTGCTTGCTTTGCGTACAGCGCGGTAAAAAACAGAAATGCCGAATTCCGGGGGCTGGAGAAGATTAAGAGGGTGTTTAAAGGCCTCCACACGGTTGGGGGGCGTGCCTTTTAACGCGGGAGTATTTGTGATAAGCAGTTTTCTAAACCTGGCTGTTTCAGTGCTATTGCAATTCTCAGCTAGATGGGGGTTCCTGGGGTCTCCAAGGAAAGAACCCCACATATGCCCATATAACTCCTTAGGATACAAAGGAGTCCGTTTCCTATCTTCCAAGATTGTCCTCCGCTACTGTAGTAATTGATCATACTTGGTGATCGTGTGTAAAAGTGATAGGGAATAGAAGGGTGTAGGGGGTTAGTACACTCACACCTATTCCCTTCTCTAGTCAGTACTCCTTTATAGAGAAGGTGAGACTGGCTTACAGCATGAATTTGGTGTCTTGCTCTTAAGTGGGTTCCTCCATATTAGTTAATTGTAAACTATGAGCAGCTGAATTTGCCCATGAGCCCAGTGACCAGAATTCATTTATAGGTTGTCCTTGACTTACAACTATAGTTGGGATCAGAATTTCCATTGTTAAGCAAGATAGTTGTTAAGTGAGTTGCACTCACTTTTGCATCGTTTTTTGTCAATGGTTGCCAAGCAAATCATTACAGATGTTAAGGGAATCAGGCAGTTGTTAAGGGAATCTGGCTTCCCCCATTAACTTTGCTGTCCAGATGCTCTCCGGGAAGGTTGTGAATGGCGATCACATGTCCCCAGGATGTTACAACTATTATAAACACTTGCTAGTTGCCAAGCGCTCAAATTTTGATCAGCTGTCTGTAAGGTGGCTGCAATGGTTGTAAGTGTGAGGACTTGTAAGTCATTTTTTTCCATGTTATTGTAATTTTGAACAGTCACTGAGCAAATAGTTGTAAGTCAAGGACTACCTGCATACAACAAATCATAAATTCACCATATGCTCTATGATTGTACAGCACAACAAATTAGTAAAACACATTTTAGCAGAGCATGTTGTAGAATAGTTAATCGTGTCAGGAATGATCAGTGGAAAAAGGAGGAAGGAAAGAAGGAGAGAAGGAAGGAAAGAAGAAAGGAAGGCAAATAAAAGAACAGATAGAAGCCCTATCTTACTCCTGGAAGCTTTCAGACTTCTGTTCTTGGAATTGAGAATTGAGACCAGAAATATAAAACCTCACAAGCCTTTTGAGGGAAGCCTACATAATCTTAGAATGCTCTAAGAGGATTATTTCTTCTTCTTCTTTCATGTTGCTCCATTTTTTGTTTTCGTGACCAGATTTGCTTCAACATTTTTTGCCTTGGCTTAATATATTCCATAGCCCAGAAAGACAGTAGGAAGCTACAAAAAGCCTTTTCTTATTGCAATCCATGTGACTTTGCACATGTGTTTTCCCTGGCAAGAAGGATCAAAATGTCCTGACCTCTCTAGAAGCAAAGGCTTATCATGATTAATTATTGGTCAGAGCTTTTTATTTATTGTCATAACACAAAAATGAATCCCCATTGGGGAATATTTACAGAGCAAAAGTTCATTATTTGAGAAACTGAGCATGGGGCAGAACTTAAAAAATTAAGAAAATATAAACAGGAATGTAAAATCTCCTCCTGTAGCACAGAAGATGTTATTTCTAAAACTCAGATCCATGTCTTCTGGAACTGGTTTCCAAGGCCTGTAATGCATAGTTCTCACTATCAGGCTCAGATGATGATGATAATATCATCATCTTGTAGGCTACCCAGCTCTCAACAACTATCAGCAGCTTACATCATCAAAGAAATTACAATGAAATCAATAAAAGATAAACAATAAAGATAAATGACTAGCAAGAAGTATCACTCTTCCTTGTCAGAAGCCTGAAGAGCCAGATCTTCCAAAAATAGCCGAATGGAGGCCATCTGGATCTGCGTGGGACCCCATTCCAGAAGGCACAGCTTCAGAGAAAGCATACTTCTTGGACCTGTATAGATGATATTTTTAAAGAACAACACAATTCATTAAAAGCAATAATTTAAATCTGCCAAAATAAAATGTAGAAATTCTTGCAGGAAGTTCTAGCACCCAAGAGTCCTTCATTTGCAAGACAACATCTTGGCTGATGCCATGGTTTTCTGTAATTATTTCTAGTTATTTGGAACTTGCATTTGCTTTATTGTAGCAGCATTATCTTGGTGCGTCCTAATAATGAGATTGCTAATATTGCAATGAAAGTGTGTGGAAATGGACAAATAAATGTCAACCCATTGTCTCTTTTCATATGATGATGTAGATATAATTAGTTCTGCCCTGTAATAGGAAAAGCCATGTTCAAGGCTTTCCTTTGTTCAAATAGAGATCCTGCTGATAGCTACAGGTATGGTACCACGAGAATGGAACCTACAAATAGGTTTTGTGGATTGAGCAGATTACAGTGTGAATCATTGGTTCAGTTTGAATGAGGGATTTTATTTGAAGAATGAAGTTGGTTCAAATCATCAAACTGGATTGATAAAATTCAGCTGAGTGAAACAGTGCATGTTTCACTGCAATCCTTCATGTTAATTGAGTCATACTATATTTGATTCATTTTAATTTGAAGAAAGTATTCAGCCAAATTCCCTTCAAATTAAAATTTGAAATGAAACTTCATACAACCTTAGTACCGAGTAGATTTGGTGACTAAGTATGAAGACATGTAGGGTTGACCTTCAGGAATGAGCTAGTCGTTAAGGGGGATTTGCAGGAAAGATTACATAGTCCAAAAGAAGAAGAAAGAATGAGAAAGAAACTCTAACTAATTCCCCCTTTATTTTGTTTAGTATAAGCTGGGATAGAGAGGGAGCTTAGACAGACTTTCAAGATTGCACTGTTCTACCCAGCTACAATAAGAGCTTTTCTGGAATTCCTATTGGGCCTGTTTGTTGGCCTGGTCTACTACGAAGGACTGACAGATCATTACTGTAATATAGCTTAATATGTTGGGCACATCTAGCCACTGTATCCTGCTAAACACACTTGTTGGCTTAATGCTTTTTGTGAATCCAGACACTGTGGCTTATTTAAAAGAGAGAGCTAAAAAATGATATGATTGATGGCTGTCCAGATGATTTTTTTTGTTCCCCACGGTAATGAGCACAAAGCAATCTTTAAATGATTTGCTGGGCAATAGAAATTAAAGCCGGTGATCAAAATCACTGAGAAGATGTTCTTGGCAAGGATACAACAACATTATATTGGGTCACTGGGTGATATGGTTGCTGTCTCTTTAGTTTCTGTACTGATCCTATATGCAGGAACATTGGTGAATTATTCTTTAGGATTATGTCTGCATTGAAGCACACCCTACCTCTTGCTTAGCTGAGGGCCAGCTTGCACTTGAGCTATGTATTAGAATTTTTTTTAAGGCTGGCTACTTTAGTTTTGTTACCTATGTGTTAACAGATGCTACAGAATATTGTGATCACTGCTCTAATTGTAAGTGTAGTTTAATTCATCATGTTTGGCTAAAGGTATAAAGAAACAGCAAGATACCCTTAAATTCTAAATGCTGAGGAATGTGAAAGTTGCCAAATATTTTTCCACAGATGAACTCCTACATAAGCTATCAGTAACCCGAAGTCTATCTCCTCCAGCAAGATGCTCTTTCCCAGACCTAGAAGATAATCATTTTAATAACAGTTACACAGAGTATATTTATGAACATCATGCAAATGAAAGATGCATGAGTTTAGATTCGGTAATAATATTCAAATCACTCTTCATCACCCATTCATGGCTCTGTGGATAGCAAATGAATTTCTTAGTAGAAAGACTATAGTTTTCGTGCACATTCAATGATCCACAGATCTCACTATGAAGTCTTTGTATTTATTAAGCACAATAGCCATAGCTGGTAGTGGTATCATATAGCTGGGCATCCTTGAATCTATGTAAGTGCTGACCCTGGTGAGATAGACCAGGAAACAATCAGATAGTCCATTGTTTCTCAACCTTAGCACCTTTAAGATATGTGGACTTCAACTCCCAGAATTGTGCAGACAGCCTACAGGCTGGGGAATTCTGGAAGTTGAAACCCACAATCTTAAATGTAAAGAAGTTAAGAAGTACTGAGATAGACTTGAAAAGCTAGGAGGCAAATACCTTGATTTCTACCTTCTGAGGTAAGCAGATTTCCTGGGTAGATCCCACTACTTTCTTGTCTGCAATAAAACAATATGCAATAATGGTGAATATCTCTAGCTCGGAGATAGGATGAGGGTAAAGGTTCATTCTCCAAGCTTGTGGGTTGGTTTCTGAACGTTTTGTTACCAGGCTAGGTAACATCTTGAAAACCCCCACTGAAGATGTTACCTAGCTAGGTAACAAAATGTTTGGAAATCAACCCACAAGTTCAGAGAACGAATCTTCACCTTCATAAAGAAATATATCTAGCAGGGTCAAATCTGTGAAGAAGCTTCTTCTGTTCCTTGGTTACTGAACATTCAGGGGTTAAGTTTTCGGAGCACTAAGATTTATTGCTGTGTCTAGCCTGATATCTGACAACAATCAAAAGTCCAAAAGGCTGGGTTTACTGGGTTAATTTCCTTTGGTCAAAATATCCCTGGAAATGCATTGTAGTACTTGGATGTATTCCCAAGTATGGACATTGTATAGATATATATTCATTTTATTGATCGATTTATTGTACTGGGTTTATAAAGCAAACAATTGTGACTGGATGGTGTACATCAGAAAAAACAAAAGATCCACAATATATGTTTATACATGCTATATATAATATGAAATTCCAAATACAAAATAGTGATGAAACACAACAGTTAAAACAATCAAAAGGGGACACCCACTCCACTGAACCCAAATCCCTGGAAAAAAAGGCAGGTTTTAACGTCAAACAGAGTTAGAGCCTGTTGTATATCAGTTGTGTATGTGTTGAGGGGAGATAAATATTTTAAATATTTTCAGTTTATAATTCCAGGTCATCAGTGTGTGTCTTTGTCATTTGTTTCTGCAAAACCACACTCTTTATTTTGTTTGCTTTTTCACTCATGTACCTAGCATGCTTACATACTTCATCTGAAGCTCAATATTTCACTATGAAAATATCTCTTTGCTTTTCAGAGATGGATTCATTATTTTGGACCGCTTTTGGTGGTTATTCCATTCCTGACTGAGAGTGGGGGTAGAAAATTAATAATGGCTGGAATAATGATGCAAAGTAAACATAATACCATAGGATGTGTGTGTCAGCAGGATCAAATATTCTTGAATTTCTTAAGCTTAATGAATAAATCTAGTTTAGGAATTTAACTTAAGTTTCATGCACATGAAACAATAGAAAACAGTATCCATTTTTGCCAATTTTCGGGTTCCAGAAATCTCAAAGAAGATGATTATGGGAGGCAGATTAAGCTATTTCCTAGGCCATTTATTTTACATTTTTGGTGGGTGAGGTGAAATATAGCAGCTTTAAGCAATCATTATAGGTCTATGATGGCAAACCTTTTGGCTTGGCATGCCAAAAATACAGAAAATGCCTACATTGATTTTGCTGGCATGTCATAATACCCGCTCCAAAACAAAAGAGAAACAATTGTTTACATATTAATTTAGTTTATAAAACGTACAATCCAACCATGTGTCCCAAGTGGTGTTCTCCTATTGGTAGGCCCCTGGGACCTACCTGAGACAGCTCTGGGTCTTATGAGGTCTTCATTCTTGAAGCATCTTTGTAGAATGCTCTTCCGTGGCCTCTGGAGGTTCCTAAAAACATACCAAAGCATGTCCTGTTCTCACACAATTCTTGGGTGCTCCAGAAGTCACGTGAGAGCACAGCCCTTTGACGTGATTTCTGGGGGGAGAGGGTGTCTAGAGATTGCATGAGAGCACACACTCCATTCTCATGCAGCCTCGTCAAATGGTTAAAGAATGGGGAGTGCTTTCGTGAATAAGTGTTGTTGGGTGTTGGTGAATGGTGGTACTGTTAGGTCACCAAACATTGTAGGGTGTCACTGTTGATGCCCATGTCACAGGTATTGTCATCAATGTTATAGGATCTTGAAAATATTCTGTCTCATAGTGCATTTAAAGCAAAGACAATGGAGGCAGAAGGAGCAGGATCATCCCTCATGTATCCCAAAAGAGGCAAGAACAACTTAGTCATTCTGCCACCCTTCCAGATGGAAACCAGGCAGCTCCAATTTCCTCTCCTCCTCTCATTTTGCTGAAGGGGGTGTCAGCTGCAGCTACCCAAAGCACCTGCTCTCTAATTTGACTGCTCCTCCCAGCACTCAAGTTCCCTTCAATTCTCTCATAATGCATTTAAGGGTTAATTGAAGCAGTGCTGTTAAGGGACTCCCAAGACATTAAGAGGTTTAAAAGAATGAATGCAGGGACTGTGCTAGTTGGGGAATAAATAATGACCTTTTCTTTGCTACTGATAGTCATGTAGGATTTCTACTTAATTCTTCAGACAGATTAGTTTGTTGGCAGATAAGTAACCATTGATATGGATTTGGCACGTTTGGGAATCGGACACAAATGCTATCCATATGGGGAAAGCCTACATGTGTGTGTGTGTGAGAGAGAGAGAGAGAGAGAGGGAGAGGGAGAGGGAGATGTTGACATGACTGTTATGCAAATAATAGAAGTTTTTTTGCTACATATGCTATGATGCAAGTACATAATTGTGTCATTTGCCCAGTGGAGTCACAAATCCTGTCATTTTTACATTCTGTCTTGATGCACTTGATGGATGGAGCTCTCCAACTAAAATTGGAAGTATAGCAGCTGTGGTTTTTCCTGTCCATTTTCCCCCTGCTTTATTTCCATTTTCTTCTTGATGATTAGGGTCTAGACAAGGGGGTGTAGGTTTTTCTTCAACTGCATTAACAATAACTGAGCATCTTTCTAATCTGAAAGGAGCAAAACCAAATCTGCCTTTGTCTTTTCCAGTTGCAGAGCAGGGATTGTGTTGAATATACAGGTAGTCCTTGATTTACCACAGTTCACTTAGTGACCATTTAAAGTTACAACAGCACTGAAAAAAGTGACTTATGACCATTTTTCCCACTTATGACCATGTAGAATCCCCATGGTCACATTACTGACATTTGGATGCTTGAAAACTGACTCACAGTTATGACGATTGCAATATCCTGGGGTCATGTGATCACCTTTTGCAACCTTCTGACAAGCAAAGTCAATGGGGAAACCAGATTCACTTAACCATTTTACTGATTTAACACCTGCAGTGATTCACTTAACACATGTGGCAAGAAAAGTCATAAAATGGAGCAAAACTCACTTAACAAATTTCTCACTTAGCAGTATAAATTTTGAGCTCAATTGTGGTTGTAAGTTGAGGACTACCTGTATTGTGTCTGAATAAAACAAATCTTCCTGGGAAAGGAAAATTTAAGTGGAAATAGTTGTGATATTCTATGGATCAGTGTTGGCTTTTGAGAGTGTGAAGCCAAACAGAATATATAACGGCAAATCTTCCATATGTCTTGAAGTGCTAAATAAGTATTTAGTTTCCTTGACTTGTGATCATGAAAGTGTTCCACGCACTTTCTTGGATCTAAGGTAAAGGCTAGAGGAAGTTCTGTTTTACTTTCCCTTCACTGAATTGTTATCCATTTATTTCTGGAGATGTGACTGACGTCAAGAAGGGGCTATAAATTCTGTGTACACACCAGTACTAGTAACCTTATTCTCTAAGGACACAAGAGACTTGCGAAAATGAGACCTTTTGGAAATGACTGGGAAATGGGAATAAACATTTCCACAGCTGCTAGTATTGTGTGTTGTCTGACAGTGTAAATATTTTGCAATGTAGGGACAAATCTTGATGTATAATATTGGAAAAGGAGTAACTTATCTGTATTGGCTTCTCCCAAGGAATTCCTTTGGAATGCTACTAACTTTACAGTAGGAGCCTCTTCAAAAGCTTACTTCCTCTTTAAATAATTGTCACAAGGTTCCTTAGTTTTGGACTAATCTTTTGCCTGGGTATATAATTTGTCTTTGAGTCATAAAACCAAGTGAAACTGTTCTTTTCAATGCCATTCCCTATATCTTGTAGCAACAGATGAGATGAAGCTGGCAGCATTCTCTCCAAGCTAAGGCCCTCCAACTTGTCATTTTTAAAATTAACCATTTTTAATTATTTCAAGCTGGGTCAGTTTATAATCACCAGAGCTCAGACTGTGGTAGCTTTGCCCTTTACTGTAAAAGTCTGGTATTTCAAGAAAAGGCAACACCGACGTTGCTCATAATGGAAGATATACATGTGTATGTGATAGAGTGAGACTACATGAAGTTCATCCATGTGTACATATCAACAGAGGGGGGAAAAGTCTCATGTAACATTTCATGTTTTACCAAGTCCTCATTTCCATGATGGCAAATCTTTATTGCAGTTCAGAATGCTTTCTTAAATTCTAGATGTATCTACAGTTGAAAAAAACATTTTGCTAAAAACAAAGCACGGTGAGGAAATGGCAGGGCAATGTCCTAAGAGAACATTTTTGTTTCTTTACACTCTTTTCCCGAAACAAAACTATTGTTTCCAATCTGAGTCAAAGAAAGAAAGGGACCTTAATGGATCTCCCCAAATTTTGCTTGATGGAACTGATGGACAGAGTTGTCATATGTACAAACCAGGAAAGATTTGATTGAAATTAAAGATCTCCAGCTGATCTTCTTGGATTTTAATCAATAGACACTTCAAAGAGCCAGGAAACATGCTGTTTTCCTGAGTCCAGCTCAGGAAAGCATACAGTAATCCAATGAACTCAGCAAGTCTATAAAGCTGAGAATTGAGATGATGGCCTGGGTTTAAGTTCATCTGCCATCTGTTGGAGAGGAGAACTTGTGTGTGAGGAACACATCCTTCTCAGTCCAAATTATTTTTCTGCATATTTAAAAGTGCAAAGGAGTATGTAATTTTAAAGTATTTTGCAAAGGGGAATTTAGCTCAAAGGGATTTTTTGGGCATATGTTGCCTTCTGAAATCCTAGGCTAAAAGGAAACAAGCCAAATTAGTCCTATTCTGTATAACACCAGCTAACTTGTGTGCTTGTTAAGCATTGTCTCTACTAATAGATGAAATAATATTTTTTTCATTGCAATCATGTCCTGGATACAAACTACGGTTTCAAGTAATGTTGATGCAGGATATTAATTTCAGATCTAAACCCAGATTTAGACACATGTAATTTCAGAGTTGCAAAACTGGTATGATACAGCTGTTTTTCTAATTTTGATATCTCTTAATAAGGGCTATAATTACCTGGAGTTATTTTATTAGAGGTATCAGGTACTGAATATTTTTTGACAAATGGTAACTTTTCAGAAAAAGCTTAAAAAGAAGTGCCTTTCGACTTCTGGGGGACAGTTTCAAGTACATTTATATTTTGCCTTTTCCCTCTAAAGCTGTTTCAGGATGTTCCTTCTTTCTACAAGCTACCCTTTCTAATCTTCAAACCCATAAATCACAAGTTCATTTTTCTCTCTTTTTTTTCTGCAAAAAGCCCGTAAGGGATGTCCAGGCACTGATAAATGTAATTGCTTCTCTAATCAAGTTAATTTTGCCATCTCTCCTAGTTCTGTCATCTTCACCAATCTTTCCCCCATTCTGGGTATTTCAAAATCTTTCCATTTCTGCACATTTAATAGTCTGGCAGCGGTAATCGTATATAAAAACATTCTTCCATGGCTGTTTCCTAATTGACTGCCCATTAATGGCAACAGAAAAATTTTGATTTCAGTCAAATGTTCGCCTTTAAAATTCTTTGTAGATTAATATGTATTTCAACTTGGAAATTTCTGACTTTTTTTTTACAGAGAATGTATCCTGAAACAACGGCACTTGAGTATTAAGGTGGATGATTCTTTGAATGAAAGGACAGTTGGATTAACTGCAAGGGCACATGAGCTATTCGTTCTGTATTCATTGTGTGAATGGCTTTTCAATGCTTTGTCACAAACATGTCTTTTCTTTCTGTAGCAGAACTCCCGCCACCTTACACTGCCATTGCTAGCCCAGATGCCACTGCTACTCCTATAATAAATTGCCGTGTGTGCCAGTCAGTAATCCATTTGGAAGGAAAGCTTCACCAACATGTGGTCAAGTGCACAGACTGCAACGAAGCTACGGTAAATGGCTTTACAAATTTCTCGGACCTCTTTACGGTAGTCAAGAATGCAACTTAGGGCGTGTCAAATTTTTCAACTTTCAATTTACAAACATTAGGGGTGCTCAAAAATTGTGACTTGCCTTGGGGATTTACACTATTTTGGTTACTAAAATACAATTTAGATGTGCTTGGTAAGTAGCTACATAAATATCATAGCGTTTTAACATTTTGTTTGTTTCATTTACATGCCATTACAGGAATCACTTGTGTGAGGACAGTCAGTTATATTTTTAGTAAGAAACAGTAGTTTCAGTATTGTTTGAACTTGGAATAGTAAGATTGGCTTTTGATCTTACTCTTTTTTGTGATAACAGCTGATGTAAGGTATATTTCAATGATTAGTGGTGTGTGTGTGTGTGTGTGTGTGTGTGTGTGAGAGAGAGAGAGAGAAAGAGAGAAAGAGAGAGAAAATCTGTCGAGGGATGTATAAATCAAGGTTTGGCTTTCCGTTGATTTCATAGGAACTGTGTTTGTAAGACTAGTCTGAAAGATCTAGCATTTTTGTTGCACCATAAAAGTAGTACCACAAGCTCTGCCAGTTTCCTATAGATGTGGAATATTACAACATACGTTACAAAACTAGGTGGTGTTTTCATCATTTCTCCCTGATCCCCTACTCTTCTGATGTTTGTGGTTCAGTGATCTGATTAGCTCTTGAGTTACATCACTTCTTCTGTTCCATCTTCTGAGAGAGCAAGGGGTTTTAATTATGGTAGGTGTGTTCTCTGGTAGTTATGATAGGAGGCTCCTCAGATTGCAGGAACAGTGGGCTCACCAGGTCCTTGCAAGAAGGTAGGGGCAGAAAGGACATGTTGCTTTCATCAGACTTCTTCTACAGTACATAGTATAGATGAATGTAGCTGAGGGAAAAGGGGAATTTTCTTCATTTGGGAGGATGCTACATGAATTTGAGGGAACATGGGGAAAGAAATCAAAAAGAATGGTTGGGGAATAGATTGTTCCTAAGAGAGAGTGTTTTCAGTATGATTCAGGAAGAGGAGTGATAATTAGCTTCAGTTGCTGCACGTGAATTTAAGTTCTGTGAGTAGACAGTCATTTCAGAAATGGCAAATAGTATGGCGAATAGTAACGCAAGTAGCCCTGTTGTAGTGTTTATTTGTTTGTTCTAAGCTAGTTAGCCTAAATAACTAGTTAACCTTTGAGTCACTGTGTGTGTATCTATACGTGTGTGTACATACACATACACAATATTCACAGTTTGTTCAAACTTCTTTTAGCAGAATAACTATTTTTCCTGTGTTGCAAGTGTTTTCTTTTTATTATCATAATTGTATCAAAACATTTATACCATTCTGTTAATTATCAAATAAGACTTATATTATTGGAATATTAGAAAATAATTTAAATCATTAGAAAGTCAACATCAAACATGTCATTTGAATCTTCTTTGATTTTTGGTTGCAGTGAATATTTTATTATACCATATTACATTGTTCCAGATATTATTACATCACACATGAATTTCTTTAGCAAGTAAAAAGAAGATACAGATGATAGAATTGATGGAACCCAGATGGAAACACACAATAATTTTTTGAATGTTTACAGCCAAAAACAAATCATCCTATCATTTCTTAACTCTTTTGCATAAAGCTCCTTCTTTATAACATAGTTCAGAATTTTGAAAGGTTTTACATCTGATTGTTGATATAGCCACCAGTTTATCCATTTTGTATTCACCCCACTTCTGGTCAGTGTTTTCCTACTATTGTCTGGCCAGCTGATTCTGCTTGTTTAAAGACAAAAGCCAATTCACCAATTCTTGGATTTCTGCTTGGGCATTTCTCAAAAGTAGCCCAACTTATGGAACTCTTTTCTTGAAGACATTTATGTAATTTGATTCTGGGAATCTTTAATAACTAAAAAAAGTTTTTATGGTATTCTGGTTCTTGATACCTTCATCTATAAAATTAAATAAGTAAACAACAATAAGATTCTGGTTTGTAGTAATCGCAATTTAGGGCATTGTCTCCGTTTATGTTATATATTGTGTGGTTTAATTGTATGATAACAATTCTTGGGTATATGTTAAAGTCTTGTATACTCTCTAGGGAGGAGAATATAGTACCATGAAAGACATTTTATTAATAAATACATACAGTAATAGCCATGGACACTTCTATTTGTAATTTTGAATTTTAAACACAGTACCAGTAATTGGTATTAAATTAAAAGGAAAAATATGTTGTGCTATAACACTTCTAACACTTTTCTTGTTGTGTAGCCTTCTAACTCAAGTTGAATCATTTCTGTTGCTCTGTTTTAATCATTGTGAGTTCTTTTTTTTTTCTTTTGAGAATCAACATGTATGTGATTTCTTTTTCTTGTTGTGTAGCCAATCAAAAACCCTCCTTCAGGGAAAAAGTATGTTAGATGTCCATGTAACTGTCTGCTTATCTGTAAGGATACATCACGGAGAATAGGATGTCCAAGACCCAATTGGTAAGAGCCACAAACATTTTCAATCTTTGTCCTTAATATGATTTTGGTTGTTTTCATCATTTTATTTCATATAAACTCTGACATTAGCCTATGCAAGTCAAACAGATGTAAAGATAAATATTTATCCGTGCCATTACCAAATATAGATTAATCAGAGGAACAATGGGAGATCAATAATAATGACTCAGAAAAATGGGAGACGACTATTTTTTTGTACAGCCACTTTCTTTAATTATGAGAGAATGTATGTAATCTCTAATGGTAGGGTGTGGGTGTGTGCGTGCATGCACACACACGCACACACATACCTTTTAAAGTAATTTACTAGAAGTTTCAGTCATATTGTACTGTTTATGTGTGTTTAATTTTAATTTTATTTTTGCACTTCCCAACATTGATATGATTCTGAGCAGGCATTTCAAATTCTAAAACAGAACTGAGTTACAATAACATACATTTTAAAAATAGAATTAAAAAAATCAACACATTGGAAATATGGACTATAGCATCAATACAAAAACAACAATATTAAAACAATCACTCCTCTTCCAATCTGCCTCAAGACCTGGAAAAATCAAGTTTGTAAATCCTCCCTAAATGCCATCAGATTAAAAGCTGTCCAGGTCTGATTCCAAAGTATGTTTCTGATTTTATACAAAATATACCCACACAAATACACACACACACACACACACACATACAAACACATTTTACATTATATATTATCCTCTACCTGCAGAAGAGTGGGACTAATTGAGTACTAAACTGATTAATTTCCAGTAAAAGGTGTATGGTTAAACCAAGGAAATAAACTAGGGAAAAGTCTGATAGATTACTTTCATTTCCTTTCTTATACTTTGGTATAACTAATCAACTCCATCAACTTAAGGATATGATAACCGGAGTAAAGTTGGTAATATCTGGTAATTGATATTTATTACCTCAACAGCAATTACAGATAGTCCTCGACTTATGACCAACATTTCTATTGTTAAGTGAGACATTTATTAAGTGAGCTTTGCCCATTTTTATGACCTTTCTTGCCATAGTTGTTAAGTGAGTCACTGCAGTTGATAAGTTAGTAACCTCCTTGTTAAGTAAATCTGGTTTTCCATTGACTTTGCTTTTCAGAAGATTGCAAAAGGTGATCATGTGACCTTGGCACACTGCAACCATCATAAATATGAACCAGTTGCCAAGCACCTGAATTTTGATCACATGATCATGGGGATGCTGCAAAAATTGTAACTGTGAAAAATGGTCATGAGTCATTTTTTCAGTGCTGTTGTAACTATGAACGGTCTCTAAATGCACTGCTGTAAGTCAAGGACTACCTGTATTGGGTTAATGTATACATGGGATGAGCTTGAGAACTACATGCTAGATATAAGATTAATAATGCTGTAGTTATTTCTTTAATGCTAGATTAGGCCTAAATGATTAAACCCTGTATATTTGCTTTAATCCCCTTTGCCCAAGAGTTTAATCCACCTTCAGTTTCATTGATCCAGAGATAGGTGGATCACTAAATTCAATTTAACTATCTTTAATCTGTAGAAGAGGATTGTAAAGTGGAATACATGTAATGCACAAGCATGCACACACATGGACAAACATGGTGCCAGCATTTATTGCATTAAAAGTGAATCCCACATTTAATTAATAAAATGCTTTCTTATAATTGATACCAAACCAGTAAAGATCGCTCTCCTTTCATTGTTTCATTATCAGTTTCTAATGGTCCAATACATTGTTTGCAGCAAAACTAATCAATTAAGAGTCCTACAAATAACAGTTATGAAATTAGATGTTTTTAAAAACTGGACAGGGTTTCGTGCAGGGTTTTTCTTCTCAACCTTAACTAAAGCAATCTATAACTTTTGAGAAAGACACTACTGAAGCATTATTTACTTCCCAGTGGAAACTGAAATCTTCTAGATGGTACTTCTAGAAGATGGCTCGATTGTTTAACTTCTGTTAACTTCTAAAATCAGACTTCTCTATTAATCAGTTATTAAGGAATTGGATTTGAAGTTGGCTATCAACTGGCCTAGTTACTAGAAAGAGTATACAATTACTACTTTAACCAGTTATTTCAACAAATCATGGATCAGAGTAATGAACTCTTCGTAGTTACTTTCAGCTTTTTGACTACTTGAATTATAAGGATGATAGTTTACAGGAATGATTAAGACTTCAAGGCAGTGCAGCCAGGTTACATAAATAAAGTTTCAGTTCTCAGTAACTCAGGCCGTTTGACAGTGGAAATAATTACTATGAGAACTTCCCAGATGTGTTCAAGCTGAGGCTAAGTAGCAACTGATAGTTTAATTAGGATTCCTGCATTGCACCAGATGTTTCAGACTTTTTTTTTGTACATGTTTTATTTGCAGTTTTTCCTTTAACAACCAGTATTATTTGTGGACAGTGCAATGACTGGGTTAGCATATTTTTCACAAGTGCTGACAGTAATAATACAATTACATTCAAAAATTTTATCCTCCAATTTCTGACCTTAATGTGCGCATTATAATTATATTCTTTTATATATCAATGTATATTCCACTAATATTTTAATATTATAGGTATCACTCAGTATTCCACCACATTTTCAATATCTCAATTTTCTATAAAATTTTCAATAAAACCAGCTATCAATGAGATTTAATCAATCCCAAAATTATATCTCTAAATCCCCTGAATTTATAGTCCTTGAAAACTATATTTTCCAATATGCTTTTTTTGCATCATTAATCATAATAATACATTTAGATATACCTAGTCCTAATGTACCACCTCCTAATCTTAATATATTTATGGTTATAATAAATTCTATTATATATCTATATATGTGCTACTATTTCCCCAATTTAAACTTTCCACTTATTTCTATTGGTTTTTAATATAGTTACTATATTGCAGGATATTGTCTCTCTATCCATCATCTTTCAGTCTTTTTAGAATTTCATCATTTATTGATTTTTGGGTGATTCTTTTATGTTTCTCTTTTGGAATCCTATATGTCTTTCTAGCATTTTTGAACAGATTAATTGTTCCTTCTACCTTGTCCATTATCTCCTTCTGCTGCATTTTTTCAATATCCATCCATAATCCTTCAATTATTTTTGAAAAGTCATCCTTTTTTTCCTCTATTCTGTTGTAAGCTCTTAAGGGATTGTCTATTTGTAGTATTTATTATTACTAACTTTCCAGTGTTTTTATCTGCTTTTAATTTTAACTTTCTTGTAGTTTATTTTGCTTTGCCTCCCCTACCACTCCTTCTAATTTCTCAGCTGTCTTTTGTGTGTTATATTCATCTTTTCCCACCATTCATTGAGAGCCTTCTACTTTCACATCTTTATCTTTAAATATTCCCATCAACTTCTTATAATTCTTTGTCCTCATTTCTAACATTTCTTCATGGAACTTTATTATCTCCTTCTGGGGTATATTTTCTATAGGCTTGGGGTTGGCATGCTAAGGGAATGTGAAAGCTATGGATCCTGTGGATTCACATGTTCCTTTTATGATCTATGCCTTTATATCTATGATGGCACTAATGCTCGTAACACAAGAATTCTACTGAAGTTGTGATTAGTAATCAAAACAAAATTGCCCCTCTAACATCAGAACATTCCCTTTTGAGGACTACCAATTGCAGTCAGGTAAAGCTTGGGTGGGAACCTGCATACATGTTTCTTTGTAGGCATATGCTGTGCATGAATAGATAGATGATAGATAAATCTCTGTATTTTTTCCTACAATCTTGCCAGAGTGTTAAAAATGTGTTGTAAAATTGACTTTGACACCTGAAATGCATCCACTGACATAATCACTATTGAGGGGTCCTTGATGGTCTTTGATCTTGGTTGTTTTCTTGCAGATGTTTCATTACCCAAACTAGGTAACATCGTCATAGGACTAGCACTGATGATGTTACCTAGTTTGGCTAATGAAACATTTGCAAAAAAACAACCAAGATCAGAAAGCACCAAATACCACACATTTCAACCATGTGCTACAAATATTCTCCTTTATTGATAATCTCTATTCCTGGCCATAGAACCCTGAATATCTCCTAAGGTTTTGAAACTTGTTTCATCTCAGTCCACTGAAATGTGCTTATATTGCTGATTTTCCAATGCTTCCTTCACTTCACTTCTGTCTCCATGGCTTTGTTGTTACCTTAGAAGTTATTTTTATCTCAAAGGCTTTCAGCTCTTGCTCCTATTACTTTATCTTTCACTCCAATGCATATACATCTAAAATAAGCTTTCATATCCTCAGTTCAACTAATGCTATTCCATCTGCTGGAAATGTAATTGGAGAAAATCAGAGCTGCACTAAAAGTTTTGTCTTTCTGAGCCTATATACTATATAACAAGAGGAGGGATCTGTGGCTCATAAGCCACATACATTCCCCCTGCTCCTTTTCCCCCTCCCCCAGCCTTGTGTTGCTGAAATTGTGTAGTAAACATCATCATTCTTATCTACCACCAAAAGCTGATTTTAAAAATCTGGCTTTTCCAGAAAAGGATGAACTGTGGACCCATTGATTTTGTCAATGTTTAGCCTAGTTTAGTTTACTTTATTGTCATTGCACCCCGTACAACGAAATTAAATGCCATCTTCAGTGTACATTATGACTATAAAAACAAAGCACAAGCACACATCCTTCACATTCTATACAATTGAATTGAAAATCCCTGATATTGCATTAATATTAATATTGTATTAATATTAATACAGTAGAATTCAATATAGTTACTGTCCTGGGATAGAAGCTGTTTTTCAGTCTATTGATGTCTATATTTGTACTAGTTTTAATGATTAATCTAATTCTTCTTTTTATTATGTATTTTTTATTATCTGTCATCTGCCTAGGATTGAGGAAGCAAATCAAATTGCATGTGTAAACACATAAAATTACAACAATATTTTATTCTAAACTATGAAGCGTCCACCAGGCTTCCTGCATTTATTTATGACCCTAGTGGGTTTTTAAAAAATAAACATAAAATAAAATGCCAGCTTTTTGCGGGGGTGTAATTGCAGTGTATGGTAAGAAATGTTGACATGTCAGCCACAACATTGCAAACAAAACTTTGTCCATTTTATATCTGCATTGATGGCCTAAAAAATAGGCCCAAGCATTGATTATATTGTGGGTTCTTCTGATTCCAGCTTTGCCTTCTTCTGTGATGTTATCTCACCAGCACCAGGAGCTACAACAAAATCAGGTTTCTTTTCCACCCTTATGTACAGATATTAGAGTGTGATAGCTCAGCAGTTAAAGATGCTGAGCTTGTCAGCTGACAGCCTCGCTTCAAGACCTTAGTGTCATGTGATGGGATCTCTCATTACTTGTCCCAGCTTCTGACAGTTTAGGAGTACAAATGCAAGTAGATAAATAGATGACCACTTCAGTGGGAAGGTAACAGCATTACCTCAGCATATAGTCATGCCAACCACATGACTATAGAAGTTTATTCGGACAATGCTGGTTCCCTCAGATAAGAGATGAGCAATAGCAATAGCATTTAGACTTATATACCACTCCACAGTGCTTTACAGAACTTTCTGAGCAGTTTACAACATCGGCATATAACCCCCAACAACCTGGGTCCCCATTTTACTGACTTTGGAAAGATGGAAGGATAAGTTAATTTTGAGCCAGTCAGGATCAAACTCCTGGAGTGGGCAGAGTTACTGCATTCTAACCACTGCACCATCATGGCTCTTAAAGTCAGACATGATTGGACAATGATACCTTTACCTTTTATATTTATGTACAGATTTATATGGAATTATAGGACAATTTTAAGACAGAGCCTTAAAAGACAAATCACCCACCACCACAATTTTGTATCTCATTCTCCAAGTGCCAAGTGTAGGCAGCACTGAATCATTTGATGTTTTGCATTGCAGATAGGAGGCAAAAACATGCCATTTTGTCTCCACTATAAAAAAAATTCTCCTTCCTAAATGGTACAATTTCATTATTGCTTTCAAGCAGCGAACAGTATCTTCCATCAAAAATCTTCTAACATTACTAATAGACAAGAAAGTAGTACTCCTATTTTGTTGATTTCCTCTTCTACTTGCTCTTCTATCTATCAGAAGAAAGAATTGATTGCAAGATTTCATCCTTATCTATGAAGAGAGAAGTAACACTGTGGGTGGGGGGGTTCTCCA
>JANHFL010001301.1:172064-202473 GCA_032468155.1 Oxyrhabdium leporinum
CCTTTTTTTTAGCCAGCGAATGAACGTGTTCACCCCCCTTTCCCCCCCTCCCTTATCAGAAACTCGGATCGCGTGCAAATTCCTTCCCCGGCGGGGGCTTTTTCTCCCAGTGGCAAAAAGAGCAAAAGGGGAAAGCCCTCTGCGCCATCTCGGTCTGGGAAATCTCTTCCCACGCCCCGCAGCTACCAAAGTGACCTCTTTCCCGTAACATACTCCTTAATTCCACTTGTGAGTTTCCTTTACATCCCACCCAATCTGATCCTCTGGGGTAGGAAAGGGACCCCCCCGTTTCCCCTTCTCCTTCTAGTATTGTGGCTAGCCGGCTGCAACGGAAGCTTCCCGAAGAGGGACCAGAAGCGGTGAAAGAAGGCGGCTGGAGTCTCCCAAGCGCCGATCGACGAATAGAGAAGCTTCCCAGATCCACATATGTAGACAAAGATGCCTATGTGGGGATGTATTGACGTATAAATGAGGTGGGGGGGGGGAGCGACGAGACGACGTCTGTACTTCAGCGTGCATACTTGCGCGCGTGAGCATTCGGGGAAACCTTGAAGCTTCTGCACAAGCCGCCGCTTTAAAAAATGCAAGGCTGATCCTGATCCTTTATGGGTTTTAATATCCTCCACGCAAAACGCAAATCCCGTGTGCTTTCGGGTATGCATCTTGAAGACCAAGAAATCAGACGGAATTCGCAGGCTACAGGATTATTATTTTTCTATCTCCCCGAAACCCCCGTTAAAGTGACTGCATGTAAACTTCTTCCACTGAGGTAGCCAGCAACACCTTGTTTTGCAGGCTAAGGTCTATCTATTGAGAGAGTACAGCGCTATCCCCGTCTGGTTTTGGAATGTCTGCACAGTCGTAAACAGCAAAAGAACATTTCTAGACAATCGCTATAAATGTAGTTTGCCTTGACCACCTACAAAAGTGGCAGTTGGACATTGTTAGGAAGAGCTTTAAAATGTCCTTATACCTTTGGAGGGTTAGTAAAAAGGAAGAGATACTTTATCCGAGGACAAATTTATAGTACGGTATCTCCTGGCTGTACCTCCTACAGTTGCCTTCAAAACTCAGACACACCAACTGAAGTGGAACTGATAACAGCTTAATCCAAGAATTTGGGAAACAGTCCTTAATTTTGCAAAGCAGCTTTTAAATCATATATACTCCCCCCCCCCCATAAATCACAAGCAAAATGTGCTTAAGCGTCAAATGTTTATATACAGTACAAAAATAAATGATACATTTGGTACATGCAATGAGTCAGAAAGCAATTAACTGAACAATAAAAAGTATTAATCAGAGGTAAGAATTGAACAATAGAAAACATTGGTTCAAGTTAACATTCCACAAATGGCAAATTTATGGGTTACTCTACATGACTTTTTCCCAGTTTGTTTCTTAAATAATACTTGCAAGTGTATTCAAGGACTTCTAGAATACGCTCCCTATTGTTTAGTTTCCTAAGTGGTTAGTTCCTGCACTTAAAAAAAATGACTTTGGCTAAAAGGAAAATGGGTATTTTGAACTTCAAAAGGAGACATGGCTGTCATGCTAAAGCTACTATCACCTTTGTTAAAAAGCTAATAATGAAACCTAAAATTCCAGGTAACACTACTATGGAGGAGAAGATTACATTACACTAGTTTTATATATTGGGGGGAGTTCAAAACTCATCATTTTAAGACTCATGACACTATAAAATTCCAGTACTGTTTATTTGTGCAACTGAACAAATTGATATGTAATATTTTTTTAAATGTGTTCATTTTTATATTAAATCATTTTGTGCTTTTTAAGTATAGAAAGCAAGATATTAGAGTAATTGAATGTTTATGCCCTTATTTGAATACCTCTGATTTCCTACAGTGTGTGTGTGTGTAGTATATATAACAACAGGCAAATTGCATCTCAATACATAAACAATAAAATCTTTGGATACTGTCCCACCTATAATCAGACAGCAAAACTCCATCTAAAACTTCTAAATAATCAAATGGTTACCTAGCTCACTTAAACATCTTCATCCAACATGGAAAATGATATATAAATTAAGTATATATGATACATCAGAAAGCAAGTGATCTAACAATAAAAGACATGATTACATGTAAACAACAGAAAACATTGATTCTGGCTAATATTTCACAAGTGGCAAGTTTATAAGTTACATTACTCTTTTCCTAACTGGATTTGTATCTTTCTTAAAACCTGCCACTGTATTCAAGGATTTTTTAAAAGGAATATGCTGTTGTTTAATGCTAAAAATACAACTCTTCATTTACCAAAAGAAAAGGTCTTGGCTAAAAAGAAAAAAAAAACACATTTTCCTGGAAGATAAAAAAAAGCGGCCTCCACTGCCATGTTAAAAGTGCTAATATCTTTTTAAAAGTTAATAATGAAACCTAAAGTTTGATGCAACAGAATCAACTTGTCTGAAGAACATGCAAGTTAACCAGGTCTCTACATGTTTAGATTTTACAGCAAGACTATTGTATGCACAAAAATGGATGGACACTTCGATTTTGACCATATTGATTAAAGAAAAGAATATAAGTAGTTTTCTTTCCACGTGGAGATCGCTTCTGAACTTTGTGCTTGAAGTGGAGAAGAATGAAACTTTGATTTTGGGTTTTACCGATTAGACTGACAGATCCTTATAGAAATGGCTAGTTTATATTATTATGAAAAAGCAAAAAGTCGTGATTTGATGTTAATGCCTTATTTTACTGCAACAGAGTAGGAAGTCAATGTTTTTTTTCTTTTTCCCAATCCTTCCTCAATTTTCTTCCCCACTTTCCTCTCCACTGTTTTCCTATTAACGTTTGTATTTTGTATCTTATTTTATCCTACAACTCAATTAAAAATGTTAAACAGAAGTGCTAATATTATCTTTTTAAAAAGTTAATAATGAAACCTAAAGTTTGAGGCAACAGAATCAATTTGCTTGAAGAATATTTAAGTTAGTTACCAGAAGTCTCCACACTCTTAGGTTTTACTAAACGTGTGCCAAATTATTCGACGGGTACCCTTTAAATATTTTTATATTCCCCTTTCGCGCTTTCAAATTGCAGTAAGAAACCTAAGATTCTTCGAAATAAATAGATATCATATAAAAGAGGGGAGGCAAGAAACGGGAGGAGCCCTCCCGTTCTCAACAGGAGCGCGCCTGCAAACTAAAGCCGAGAAGCCACAGGTAAAGAGCCAGGGGTGAGAGCGCAGAGTGCTGGTAAGCAGGCCCCCAAAGCCAACTTTGCTTTAAAAAAAAAAAAAGTCTGTGGTCGATGGAGATAACGATGACGACAACGACGACGGTGATGGACAGTAACGGCTGCCGCCAGGTTCCCTGCGCGCGCCTTTAGAACACCGGCGGCTCTGCCGAGAAGGCGGTTAGCTGCTTCTCCGCCACAAACATTCGGGCCGTCACTTAGCCGGGCTTTCCCGTCCGGTTCCCTCTCGAAGGCCGCTCCTTGCGCTTGTGGGAACGGCCGGCTCTGCTCTTGCTCCCGGGGTGAGAGCGCAGGGTGCTGGTAAGCAAGCCTCGCTAAAAAGAGAGAGGAGGAAGAAGGGGTCGTCGACCAACAAAAAGGTCGAACGCCATGGCCCCAGAGAAGCGCCGAGGCCGCGCCAGAAAGGAGACCACGCATGCGCATGGAGCGCGTGTGGAGCGTATGGCCCCAAGCAGCGGCCGTTTCTGCCGCCTTCGCTGTCCGAAGCCGGGAAAATATATTTTTTTTCTGTTTTAAGTGGTTATGAAGTACGGCCGTTCTTCCTTATGAACTTAGTGCTCTTTTATGAAGCCCCTCAGAGTGTCCGCGATTTCTTACCGTTCCCAAAGAGCTCGCTTTCTCGCTCTTAACACCTACCAAACTCGGGGGGGGGGGGGGTGTTCAAGCGGAAGGCGCCTTGAAGGGTTTCACAGACATCCAAATCCAGTTCTCAAATCCTTCATCGTGCAGCCTCGTCCTAGGCCAGCCCAACCACTAACTTATTTTTGTGTGTGTGTACGGGATGGGTGGGTAGAAAGGTGGGAGAGGATTTAGGTCAGGACTTAAGTACTGGACATGGCATTGGGAAGTCCTGAATTAGTACACTTTGAGTAATCGCCTGGTTTCCCATCTGTGTATATTTTGGGGCTGTTTATTTTCCAGCATGGCATCTCCAAGTGTTTTAACAAATGGAAACTAAGAGATTGATTGGTAAGCACCTTCAGCCAGCAAGATCTCTGTGCCTCTCTTCTCGCGGTAAGTGCCTTGATCACCTCAAGTATTTATGCAGAAAACACAACATTAATACAGAGATTTAGAAGGGCACTCAGCGTATTAATGAAGAACTAAACCTATTACTTTTTTTTTTACAGCATCCTTAGCCACAGTATCAACAGACTCTGATAGCTTTCAGGCTGACTTTCCATGCAGTGCTTCTGTCTTTTTACGTAATGAAATTAGTTCAGTAAGTATTACTTCAGTAAAACAGCAACAACAAAAATTCCTCTTGGATGCTATAGATACACTAGATACTGCGATTTGTAACAATATTTGGTTTGACATGCCAGTGTCATAACCCAGTACTTGAACTTGTTTTGAAATAACAGTCTGTAAAATGATAATTGTGATTATCTTGTATTTTAAACTACTAGGATGAGAACTTTGATTCAGTCAACCAATCAATCATTGAATTTCTATAGCCATCCATCTCAGCCAGTGATTGGGTAGCTTACAATTGAAAAAAAATACTATTAAAAATATTAAAAGCAATAAAAACAGTAAAAGCATCCAGATTAAATATATGTAGGAGCAAAATTCTTGTCCAGTTAGCAATACAGGCAGAACACATTCAGCACCCAGGCATTGGAACATAGCTAAGTTTTTAGGGCCTTATGAAAGACTGACCCCAACCCTGTTAGTCTTTCATAAGGCCCTAAGGTAGACTAATATGATTCTCTTCCTACAATGTACGTACCAAATTAGTACATAATTTGTAACATCTACAGGTACAACCATAATTGAGCCCAAAATTTCCATCACTGAGCGAGGCAGTATTTAAGTGAGTTTTGCCCCATTTTACAACCTTTTTGCCACAGTTAAGTGAATCATTGCAGTTTTTAGTGAATCATGTGGTCATTAAGTGAATATGGCTTCCCTCATTGACTTTGCTTGTCAGAAACTGGCTAGGAAGGTTACAAAACTTCGGTACAGGGCATTTGTCGTAAAGATTCACTTAACCGTGTGACTCATTTAACAACTGCAGTGATTCTCTTAACTGTGGCAAAAAGGTTAAATGGGGAAAAACTCACTTAACTGTCTTGCTTAGCAGTGGAAATTTTGGTTCACTTGTGGTCGTAAGTCAGGGTCTATCTGTATCTTGTCCTTTCAAAATGTAAATGGTACATAAAAATAGCATAGAAGAAACTTTGACAATTTTGTGGTGGCTGATCTGACAGTCTTATAGTACTTTCTCATGTATGCCTGTGAAAATGTTGTGATAGAATTTGAATGAATCTTGTTTTTCCTTCCACGCTGTATATAGTGACTACATAACTTCTAACCTTATGGTTTACAATTAAAGTGTTTTGGTGGTGTTCTTCACTATTACAATTACATATGGTGTACATTGTATGACTTCATGTATAATATCTATATACAATACCGCTTGCATGAATTATCAAAAGTTCCTAGAACTTGTAAAATAATATACAATATACATATATATATATATATATATGCATATTAGAATATAATATGTATTACACTTTATTTTAGATATGTAAATCTAATGGAATGCTGGTTTTAAATGACAATTTGATTCCTAGTTTGTCAGTGCAGCATAAAAATGAAGTCACAAAAGGTAAGTATTAAACTTTTTAAAATTATCATGAAGAAATACACAATATATTTCAGATTTTGGGCTTAGACTTTTCTAGTAATTTTCAATTTCAATTCAATATTTGAAATTTATCTGTGAGCTTAAATTTGTATTCAAGAATTCATTTAGCATACCATGCTTACAGCTAAGGTGGTATTTATATTTCAGAAGCTCAAGGGATAAGCCGCATAATGATTGCATGTCAATTCAATCTCTTTATAAAACTAGACACTGAACTTTAAAACACTGCATAAATTACTATAACATTTAGTATAGAATGATAATCATAATTCAAATCATAGTTACTGTATATAAACATCCAGAACCATACGTTGTTATTTTTAGTAATAAGGATACAGATTTGCTAACTAAAATTCCTCTGTAAAATTGTTTGGAGAAAAAAAATCTAGTGACTGATTTTTATTAGAAGATGCCTGATTTTCAGTAATAAATTTTTGTGTTGGCAGAAAGAATAACATATAGCAGAGATTTCCTTCTGAAACTTTCAGGGGTTTCACTTGCCCAAAAGAAGCCAGAATTTCTTCCTGATCATCCTATTGTACTGGAAAAGCCAGTAAGTATTTGAATTTAAAACTGAGTTTGTAAAAATAATTTTACTGACATTTAAATTAGTAGTACAGATTTATTGTATAGTGAAGTTGCAGCATAGGTATCCATTCTTAGTCACAATGATGACAAAATGATGATGCAGATAATTTATTATCAGATTAGTTATCTCTGCTAGTTTAGGGAAGAACCACATTTCTATCACAAATGGTAATTGCTGCTACTTATGAATAAATGGGAAGAAGTCTGAATGTATAATGCAAATATACTCCTTGGCCAAAAATGATCTGTATACAAAATCTGAGCAGAGTGCATTTTGTATATTTCATGGTATTAAAAACTATTATCCTTTAGATATAAAATTAAACACTAAATGATTGGAATGAGGCCATGGATGTCTGGAGGCTTTAGAATTAATACATAAAGTAACGGATAAGTGTTCATGATTTTCCAACCTTTTGTAAATTTAAAGTGATGTTGCACAAAAGTATATGCCAAAATGAAACTAGAGACATGACGTCCTTCCAAACTTTTTCCCATTGAAATTTTGGGGATGCATTTTATAATGAAAGTAGGATTATATATAGTATAGTATATGGGTGGGGAGACAGACAAGAGTTTCAGTAGCAGCTGCTCAAGCTTTGTAAAAAGCATGCTTCTTTAACAGTGGGGAAAGTGATGCTGTGTTTCTGATTTGCAAAATAAAGAATGCAGCTGTAATTTTTTCTGTATAACGCAGCTATAATTTTTTCCTTTCATGTTTTTACATGGATTTCTGTAAGCTCGAGAATGGTTTTTTCATATTTTTTTATTATATGAAGTGTTACATGAACTGTTTAGATTGCGTTATTGCTTATAATTCCATAACTGCAATCATTCACAGAGTGATTATAAATACACAAACTACATGTGATTAAAAATGCCTGTCTGAACTTTACTAATACAGGTAATCTTGATTTATGACAGCAATAGAGCCTGGAATTCCCATCTGTAAGAGATGCAGTTCTAAGAGAGAGAGTGCAGGGGTGCAGCAAGGGTCAGAAAGATGCTTGGGGCGGAGGGTCAGAGGGTACACATAGGTACAGGTGAGGGAGGGTGCATGGGTGTGCACAAATGGCCAGCATAGCACTGAGGGCATGGGGCTGGAGGAGGGTGCGTAGGGGAGAGATACCACAGTAACTTGTGACCTTCCCTACCGCCTTCCCTACTGACCTTTTGGGGATGCTAGCAAGGGAAGGTAGCAAGTGGTGATCATGTGGTGTCAGGTGCTGCAACTAATTATAAATGCAAACCAATTGCCAAGTGCCCAGCTCATGATCACATGACAATAAGGGAGCTGGGGTGGCCAGAACTCTGCGGACTGGTCATAGACATTCATTTAGAACCATTGTAACTTTAAATGGTCACTGAACAAATAGTCATAAGTTGCGGATTACCTGTATATCTTTCCAGTGATGATGAGCTTCTAGACTAATAGGTGTCATCTAATTACAGTACCTGGTATCCTGACATTTCATCAGCAATAGTGGCTGGCATTTTCTGAGGTGACAGCGATCTGCTTTATAGCACATTTCTCAGATCTCCTAATTAGACCATAACCTATTACTCTGGAAGGTCATCACTACTAGATTGACACTGGCTGTGAGAGCCATCATAGATATATTAGCATAGTTTTATTGATGAGAATTGAGAAGAGAATGTCTGAAATAACATTAACTCTATTGGGTATAAAAAGCAATTTGGCGAGGGGAGGGTAAAGCTCTGAGAGTTGCCAGTATGGAACAGTATTCTTCTGAATGTCCTGTCACACATTCTTTTATCCATAAATATTGCTAGTATACTTTAATTCATTGTTTATATATTTTTCATAGCTCTTTTAATTATGTCAGAAGATTGAGTTTGTTAAATAATTTTCAGTTTTATCTTGAATTATGACTCAATCTAATGAATGCAAACATGTTTCAAAGCTTATTTAAATATGTAATGTTTTCTATGAACTAAATGTGTGGGCCTTTTGTTTTGTAGAAAAATTATTGTTTATTACCTGCTACAAGCAATGATAGATCTTTCTGAAGATAAAGAATGCATCTCTTTTCACCACTTAAAAAAATTAAGGAAAAGTGATCTGTAATATCAATAGACTGAATTCAAATGTATCTTTTACAGTTGGTGTAATCATCAGTAAAGCTATATTCAAGCAAAAATGTATGTGAATCAACTTCAACTGTTGTCTGATTCTGAACTAGTACTAAGACTTTTGTAGTGAGAGATAAAGGAAACAACTGCTGAAGTGAAGCAGGATCATTATCACTTGTCAAGTTTTGGGAATGCTACATATGAAAATATGTTGCAGTAGATTTTAGATCCTAACAAGTGTAAGGTTCATTCCTCACTTTTTATTCTAGCAAAATTCCAAGTATTGAGAATATGCCATATGTCTGCTATAAGCTGCTCATATCTTGTGGCTGTTTGCATTTTGACTAGATGCCAACTCGTATCATAAACTAAACTGAGTTGGGAACATGGACAGACACATAATTTGTTTCGTTGCACCAATCTTCTTGCTAGATTATAGAACCTTATAACATCAATATGTACAAAAAATGGTATGAGCACTGGAATCTTTGAGGATTTTCATGCCAAACATTTAAGTACTAAGTAGCAAAATATGACCATCAAAGATGTAGATTGTCTCATATCCTTAGTCCCAATTTAATTAGCTGTATACAGGCAATGCTTGTATGGGACTGTTCTGTTGACTCAGGTTGACTCAGCCTTCCATCCTTCTGAGGTTGGTAAAATGAGGACCAAGATTGTTGGTGGGCAATGTGCTGATTCTGTAAACCACTTAGAGCGGGCTGTAAAGTACTATGAAGCAGTCTATAAATCTAAGTGCTATTGCTACTTGACTTTTCGTTCAATGTTTAAAACTTTCAACTATTAGGATTTAGGTGCTATGTCATTTTTGAAAGTTTTTAAAAATATTTTAAATGTAAGGTATTGGTTATGTATTAATAATTTGGTCTCTACATGTGTCATTTCCCCCTCTCTGTCTCAGATTTTGCTATACACTCTTTTCCACATTTTTTCCTAGCATTTTCCCACAACTGTAGGGTCCACTTTTTTTCAGATCAACCTAATATTGATTGATTTGTTTGTGATCGGAATTGATCAATTGATTTGCCACCAGAGCCTGATGTCATGGGCTGAGAGAGAATAACTGGGTCAAAGTCACCCAGCCAGCTTTCATATTTAAGGTGGGACTAGAACTCACAGTTTTCTCATTTCTAGCTGATGCTTAAGGTTTAGAACTGCTAGATCAAATTGGGTTTTACTTTCTTTTCCACATGATAGCATCTAAATAGTTAACAAGATTTTGAATTCAAAGATACATCTAGTCCTCTAGGACAATGGTCCTCCTAACCTAATAAAGCTAACCAATTACTGTTGTATTTTGTTCCTTTCAAACTTTTCCAAATTGTGCAAATATGTTACATTTGTAATGTTTTTCTAGTGAACATTGAACCTTGTATTACTGGTTATGAATGTAAATGTGGAATGATATTTGCTTTTGTGAAGATTTTTTTTTGTTGCTGTGTACAGAGCAACTAAAGATACTTGCTTTCACTTAGAACAGCATTTGAAAGTTTACATACGTATATATTTATCAGACTATTCCCTTTCAAAATAAAGTGTGAAAAGGAAGCAAGTACAATAAGTCTAAGAAAATTAAAGCACAATAAGACAAAGAAATTAAAGGCGTGTGATAAGAAAAAAAAAGAGCCAATTCTAGACATCAATATCAATATCTTTCCATACTTGTCTTTGCAAACTGCTCTTGTTTTATGCACTGTCCATATAGTGTCTTCCTGCCTCCTTTTGAGGTTCTGACTTCAGTTCCATTTTCTTTATCAAACATTTTTCAGGTCCATGATCCCTGTTACATCATACAGTTTAACGTTCATTGCAAATTATTCAAGTTTTTAGCCAAAAAGATATCATCATCTCCATACAAAGATATGTATTCATATTCTGCCCGATGTCAACATAGCTATTCCTTATAGATTTATTTATAAACATCATATAATGAAACATTTTCTATTACTATAAATATAAAAGTAAAACACTTTAGTTTCTTCACAGTTTTTTTCTGTACACATCTGACTAACATCACTACACTAATTTAGTAGACAGAGATAACAATTTCAAACAATGGTAGAAACGAATTTTCAGGGAACTTTACAAAAGACAAATGGAGTAGTAAATACAAGCAACACAATACTATATTTTAAAAAGAACCATGAAACTAAAATGAATTTGTATCATTCCATCAAATATTAATAACAACAAATTTTACAGCATGGATTTGTTTTTAAATGGAAGAATCTGTCCATGAAAGAGTAGTCATGATTTGCTAACTTCAGAGACTATGGTGGTTCTCTAGGTGCTGTTTAATGTAGAGCCTACTTTTAAGAAGTATGTACTTCTAATTGTTCAGGATGCACCAAGAAGCTGAAAAAGAAATATTCATGATTTAAATAATCTCATGTCAGTAATTCCCATCAACATTTCAAAGGACTGTTTAGTTTTAAAATAATTTTGCAGCATGTAAATAGATATTTCACCTTATTTAGTTGTTATACCAGAATAGATTAAAATATACTGACATACATAAGAAATAATATTTATGGAGTAGCTTTGTAGAGTGATATGGGTGGCCTATACATTTAATAGATAAACATGAACCTTGAAAAATTCCTACAAGATTAAAATATTTTAAATGGCATAATATTCATATCCCAATTTGACTAAGATACTTAAAAATTGCTGGGATTTGGCAGTCTTTTTAATCTGACTGATAAAACATGATAAAACACAACAGCATAGCTTTGGAGAAAATTGACATCTGCATATAAGTTTATTTGTATTATGTGTTGATTTTAGCCTTTTTTAAAAAAGAATTATCTTTGATATGGGGTGGGAGCTAATTAAAATTCATCAGTTAACAATTTGGTAAAATGCTGTATAGATAAAAATGTGTGCTTGACATTTAAATGATTTTTAATTTGGGAATTAGGTTAATCCCATTAGAAAGGTACCATATCTGAAAGAACCCTTATAGATTAACTTTGCCACTTCTAATGAAAGGGATACAGGAAGGAGGATATTTCTAGATCTTAAATTTTGTTTGGATACGGAAGAATTTCTTCAACTTTTTGGTTCTTTCTGGATCAGCACTATTTGATCCATGAAAATGATCAATCAATTCCTTAAATTATATCTGGAGGTACCCATGCAGCAAATAAAACTTAAATGAATCAGCACATTTGAATTACAATTTCTACAACTGTATTCCCTATAAATCAATGCTTTTGAATTATTTTCACTGAATGGAGATGGGTTGGACTCAGTGGCCCATTCCAACTTTGAAATTTATAGAATCAGAGCAATAATTCAATAGTACAGAACAAATGTCAAGTTAAGCAGACTGGCATCAATTAAGTTTATACAATTCATGAAATCTTAATATTTTTATTCTAAAACTCATACAGGTAATCCTCCACTTAGGACAATTGGGACTAGAATTTCCATCATTAAACAGGGCAGACGTAAAGTGAGATGTTACGTGACTGCATCACTTAGCGACTGCAATCTGGCACTTCCCATTTCCATTGTAGCCCCAAGCCACAATTGTTATTAAGAAGAAAGGCAGGAATCCCAGATGCAGAGCATGAGAATGCTGTTGGGGGTGGAGGCCTAGAAAGGTTGGCCATGCATGAGTTGGTGGAGGGAGTGCAGTGTGTTGTGAACTCCGGGAGGCCAGAAAAAGAATATCCTGCAGCTCAGGGGCTTCCTGGCACTCTATGCTCTGGGACTGCAAAAAGCCCCTGAGCTGCAGCATGAAGCCTAGCTGCAGTACACCACAAAGGGACTTCCCCAAAGCTGTTGCAGCCCACGAAGCTTCAGTCTTATCTTCATGATCCTTGCTGTCTTGGGACCTGCTGTCCTAGCTGACCTTTGCCGTCTTTTTCCTCTTTCTGGTGGCTGAGGATTTAGGCACTGGATATGGCTGAACTTGCAAAATGTCTCCCCTGGGAGGGCCTCCTGCAAAGCCTCCATCACGGAAATATCGCCTTTGCAGCAGGTGCTTCCAACAACAGCTGCAGAGTGTGCACTGAACCTCTGGACTACCTGTGTCCTCCACATCATCCAGTTCTGCCACCACCTGGAACAGTACCTCCCCACAGCTTCCGTTTTTGCTGGGGAGCTGCTGCTGGCTCTCTTGCCTTGCCTGGCAACTGAGAACACTTTGCTGTTTCACTGCAGCCAGGCCTAGCTGCCACCTATGGCAAACAAGGCTTTGAGGTTTTGCTGTGGTCACTGCACATCCCATGGCTGCACCCTCATCCAGTACCTGAATCCTGGCCCTGCACAAGAAGAAAATGGTAAACATCAGCTGTGGGAGGTGGCGGCAGGAGGGGGAGCAAGGATATGTAGGGCAGGGCACCCAAATGGGCAAAAATGGGACTATAGGTGGGGGGGGGAGTGTCTATAGCTTTACATGTGGGAGGGCCCAAATTTTGATCACATGATTGCAGGGAAGCTGCAATGTCTGCAACTTCAGGGACTAGTTAGTCAATTTTTTCATTGCTTTCATAAGCATTCATTCACTGCTGAATGAATGGTTAGTTGAGAACTACCTGTAGGTAAATTCAGCCATTTTTTGCGACATTTACAACTTCGCATTATGTGTGCAACTAAACTAGGCTACGATCTCTTGTTTACTGTTTGCAAAAACAAAGCAAAGCAAAATAAAGTTATGACTGACTTTGGAATTGACGAATGCACCTCTCTTAACCTCTAAATGCCATTCTGTGCATAGTTAGAAGCAAGTCCCATGTATTCAATGAGATTTATGCTCTAATAAAATTTTCCAAATGGATATTTATTTGTTACTGTTTCTTAGAGTAGAACTAAATAATGATTGGGAAGAAGAACACAAGGAAATAACGAACACTTAAAGTAAAAACAAAAAAATACCATTACCAGGAACAAGCATAGTTGTAATATCTTCTGGAGTCTCCAGGCAATCTACATTACTTCTTTGGAATGACTTGCTATAATTCATCTGGAGATGGCTGGAGAAATAAGTAATATTTATCTTAGCCAAAGTCATTCTTAAAACTCTTTTTGGTTTACATTTTATAGAATTAAAATGTACCATTAAATTAATCATGAATAACAAAAAACAGCCCAATCCAAACCTAGCTGTTCTAATTCAGCAATGAATGCTTCAGGTGTGCACAGGCTGAACCAGACAGAACTCATTCAGAAACACGATCTGTGATTAAAGTGTGTTAGTGGAGCAGGGTGCAGTTATGAATTGTTTTATCACAGAGGTTCTGATCTAAAAACAAGATGGGGCCACCATGGGTTTATGAGGTATTTGTTCTGAGGCTACACTTTTATGCCAGAAAAGAGTTTTCACAGGTAAAAATATTGCCATATTAAAATGCATTCTGAGTTTTGATGAATCGTTATTTTCATCTCTAAATCTATTAGAATCCACTGATGCTTTTATCACATTCTTTTACATTGCTTCCTGCTGGCCATGAAAATCTTTTTATATTTTAAGGTTCAGTACTGCTGGAATAGGAAGTTGATATTTTTTAGAAATGTATAAAAGTAATGTTGGTTCCTGATTAAACCAATTAATGCAGAAGACTGACACTCAGTAAACTTGTTATGTTGCTTAAGCATGATGATGCTGATGAATAATAGTGTTTTAGAAATCTACTTACCTGTTCCAGGCATTACTTTCCCAAAATTCATAAACAATGAAACAGGATTTGCCTGAAAGTTTCTGGATAGAAACACTAAAATATAAGCACAAAATTTATTTGGATAGAAAACAGCCCATATTTACATTTATTTAAAAACAGTTATGTCTGTTTTTCATCTTTGGATTGGTATAGGCCTAATGAGAATGCCTAGCTTCTTTCTGTAATATTAAACTAAGTTAAAGCTCACCTTTTTTATTACCATGAGATTGATATTTTAAATAAATCATTCCCAGTACTACAACCTATAACTACACTACACTACACTGCACTGCACTACAACTGGTTGAAAGCCAAAATGCATTTGCGATAAATGGTATGCTATTCAGAGGGATGTTGAACCTAAGGCTAAGCAGAGTATATTTTAGCAAAAAAAAAGTAATTTCTTGGCCATAGCATAGCAGTCATGTGATTTGTATGTAACGTAATAAAAACTTGACATTCGAACTTAAACTTTTCAATAAGGAAATACGTGAACCTAACCTCCCGAAATCTGATGAATGGGAGTTCATAATCTGATACCTAGAAACTACACAAGGAGTATCTCTGGGAGCACACAATTCCTTATTCAACTGGTAAGATTTGTAGGAAAGCCTATTTCCCTGGGTATTTGGCCCTCAGCTGAATGAAATGGAAATACTTAGTCATGTCAGTGATGCTTATGTTCAGCTATTTAATTACAACAAAATGTCAAATTTGAGAATTGCCAGTAGATGGCACCATACACATGAAAAATGATACATAAGATTAAATGGAAATTGTCTTAGTTTTGTGTATCCTCATCAGATTACTGATCTTAATTATTTTCTCACTTGGATAATAGTTTCTAGTAAAAGTGTTGTAATCTTATTCCACTCACATTCTTTTGTTCACTGTAACCATGACTTTCGGTAGATGTTACTTTGACAAAATGGACAATATTAGCTAAATGCAATGCAAAGTATTTTTACACTTTATATAGCTCTGAACTAGATTTGACACCTAATTTGTTTTGTTAGCAATAATCTGTAACATGCAAACAGAAATTAGAATTCAACCTTTGAAAAAAATCTAATCTATGCATCCAAATAAACTGACTGGTCAGTCATAGTTTGTTAACTTTCTGGAAGTCAGAAAGTAGAGCACGTTATACAACGTGCTATAATGTAAAATCTCTACTTTTTAACAAAAGTTTTGCAGTTAATAACATAGAAATTGCACATTTTGAATGATTTACACTGTAATATCGGTACTCTGAAAGAAATTATCAAGTGATATCAGCGAGGTGCTTGACGTAGGAAAGCACTAATTCACTTATTGGTTATCATTTGTACATTCAAAATCTTTACTGTATTTACTCAAAAGTAAGTTCTATTCAGTGAGATTTGCTTCATAAAATGCATGTTTGGGATGCATTTAAACCTTGTAGCTGACACATCTGAGGAATAAGGCCACTCTATTCAGCCAGATTTATTCCTAGGAAAATAAAGATAGTCTCTTCTATCTTATTAATGGTGGCTGTCCTAGGTTACTAAGGTCTGACATTTACTGTGGCCTACTATGACATTTATAATTCCAAGAGAACAATATAATGGAGATACTACATTTGCTGAATTAGTCAGCCTAGGATGTTTTATAAATGTTCTTTATTAATGATTTCCAATGTCTCCCAAAGTGCAATCTCCCTATAGTATAATGACCTGCATACTTCCATCCCTTGAGAATACTCACTGCAGACATCCATCTTGAGAAGAGGCCATATCTATGTACTGCTTTAGAGCAAAGCGGAACGGCTCTAGTTCTTCTGTGATTACTGACATCTGACGCTGAACAATCATTATTTGCTGGCAAAAACAGTAGTACAATCCAATTAATTGACATTAACTATACTGTCATCAAATTATCTTTTTTTTTCATTTTTAAAGCTTATTTTGAGATTGTTTTCCCAGTTCTTCCTTGTAACCCCAGCCACATTATTCTGGCTCCACTTAATAAGTTACAGCCCTTTTTATCCCCTAAAGGGTTTTGTTGTTTTTTTTGTATTTTTATCAATTCTGGGTTTCTCTTTCACATGCTATCTTGCTTTATGAATTCAACATGTAAAAATGCTTCTAAAGCTTACTTCTAATATATGTTTGTCTAGGCTTTTAAAGCAGTTTAATAAGCTAGAATGCACACAGAGTGACAAGGTAAATTAGCTATGATAGGAAATATTCAATCCTTTCATTGATTTTAAAATGGATCAGTCAAAGAATGACTAAGTCTGAACCCAGCTCCAAAGGTCAAATGATAAAGCAAAAGCAAAGTTTTTCATGTTTGAGTGCAGGAGTAGAGCAACATGTAAATAAATAAACTTGTGTGATTTTTGGATCATGTTTCTAGAAAGCCTTTATTAGAAACAAGTGCCAAAAAAGATTGTATTGAACAGAAGACGCCAGCCTTAGCAAGTCCCAGAACAGATTTAGAACTTCTGTTCCTTCTGCTTTTCCATTCATATGGATTCCATGGGGTGGAGTTGGGAAATATTACTTACAGATTTAGTATTTCCTTCTGAAACCTCCTCTTCTAATGGCTCGAGCTTTAGGTTCTTGTCAAGGGAAAATACAAAAGTATAAGGGTTATCTAGTGCTTTAACAATCTTCAATAATAAAAAAAATCACTAATACTGTGATTCCTAATCTATTTTTGTAGAAAAATATAACAATGGAGTAGATTCTAAAGGTATTGAAAAGATTATTTCCCCTTCTTGGAGAAATAGTCTAGCATTGCCCTCTGGATGCAATAGCTTGTGTATGGAGATAACTGACAAGGGCTCCATTTTAGAAGTCAGAAAAATACATCTATGGAGGTTTCTACCATTAGATCTTTTCAACACAAGACTATGCCAGGGGAGCATCATATCCTGCCAAGAAGAGCCTTCTTCTGATTTATGACTGACCATAAAATCCAATTTTTATGGTCAATATATTTCCTCTTTTTCAGAATTAAAAACTAGCTTTGTGTGGAATTGGTTGAAGATGGTCCACGTGTCAAACATTAGGAACTATGGTTGCTGCAATGATAAAGCAATCAACAGATAGTAGATGAAACATGTTGGCAGATGGTGATACCTTAATAATTTCAGCAGGTCAAATCTGCAGTAAAATAGGATTTGCAATGGGTTTAGATTAGAAGATAATCTACTTGTAAAATATCACTTTTTAAAAACACGGATTAAAAATAAGTATATCCTGGACAGTCAAGATGCATCCTTTCTCTCAAAAGCAATACATCATGCCTCCTGGAACTTCCTTTATGCATGTTGTTTAATGATTAATAAAACTACCTACTCTGTGATGAAAGGCAATAAAGATATTAAGAGAGCAAGAGTAGGTCTTAATTTGCTCTGAATTCACTGTGTACTTTGTAATATACTAGTTTTTGTTATGTTCTTGCTCAGTGGCAAAGAACAGTTATATTTGTATTTTTTTTCCTGATGCAGTTGTGGCTTTTCTTGAACTTATTTATTTTTAAATAAAACTTCCATTTTTTAAATTAAGTCACAACCCCTGTTCTAATCCACATCATATTCAAACTGGAACTTTCTTTTGTCAGCTTCTCTTACCACACAAAATTTTATTCTGTTGTATTCTGTTGTTGGAAAGTTGCCCTATCAATACGTGGATGAACTTAAGTGCTGGAGATAATGGACATGCCCTGTACTGTACTGCTGTTTGGTTTAGTGAAAATATACAAAATAGCTGGTGGAATGAAGGGGGTCTATGAAGAGTACACATCAATATGTCCTCTTTCTAGAGCAAAGTAAACTTCAGAGATTCTTAAACAAAAAAGAAACCTTAAATACTGGATGAATCCTATTTCTTACAGAAGCTTCCAATAGCAAAGGGATGTAATGAAGTTGTCATGCACACCTTCTGTTCTAGTTTATCAATCAGCTTCTGAAGTCTGTTTATTTGGGTCATCCACTGGTTGTCCTTGTGCAAACCTTTGAAAAACATACATACCTGAATTGAAAACATGATTGAAGATTGTACTTGCTTAATAAGATACACTTTTATGATATCAATGTATTTTTTCTTGGAGAGGTAAGGGAGTTTTTGTTTCACTGGACAAGTGATGCAAGTAAAGTATAAATCACATGTTGATTCTCTCTTCATTTAAATCTGTCTATTTTTTCAAAAATAAAATTTATTTCTTCATTAATTTTATATGATGTCTTACTTGCACGAGTTTTAAAGAATGAATAAACAATAGTAAATGTTAACATTACCTGGGTTCAAAAGAGGACTGACTGGAGAAAAACTATTATTTCTCTGGAGCCTTCGACCTGAACGTCTTCCTGGGTGTTGTATTTTGAGCACCTCTGGCTTCTTTGGAACTTGCCTTTAGGAAAAAAAAACCATATAAAGCAGTTCAGTATTTAAATTATTTATATTTTGAATCTATTTGCAACCCTTTACATAGACAAACCTTGTTAAACTTTCTCATTATTTTTTTGTCTGTCACAAAATTGACCCCTAAATACACTGGTTATCAACATAAAAACCAGGCAAGTTAAAAACAAAATCAGCAACAAGAATAGAGAACTAGATAACATTGTTTCTATTTCTATACTGAGTTAGCATAATTATATAAAAGGTAAGAGATCCCGATGTATTATATTTATATTTGTTTACCCAATCTTGAGCAAGAATATCAAGATAGTATTCTCTCTTATATGTTCCCATAACAATAGTACTGCGAGGAAGGTTGAGAATGTCTGCCTAAAGTCCTCTAGTGAGAACAAGAATCATGAAGGATCATTTTGGGAGTGACAATTTGCTTTGATTAAACTGTGGACCAGGCAATAGGACAGAAAGCTCCAAAATAGTTCCTTTTTAGTTCAAAGACAGTGGAACCAGAAAAAAGAACAGCTCATCAATGCAAGAGCTCCCTTGACATCACTACCTGAATATGGATTCATTGGGAAGGAAGATACTTGAAATAGAAGGAATAGTTAGGGAATAATTTGTGGGCCACAGCTACTTTCAAGCAATTTAACTACAAATCTCAGGGCAGGTTTTATTTTATAGAAGTACTAGCAAAGTGTCATTCTATAAATTACGGTAATTGAGCAAGACATTGGTCCATAGCAGCTTTCCGGAAATAATTTCTGCCATGCTGCCACTGACACAATAGTAAGAATCTTACTGCTCTTGTTGGGTTTGTTCTTCTGTGGTTTCCATGGCACATTCCAGGGAATTATGTAGAGACTGCAGTTGATTCAGGGTTTCTTTTAACAAGAAGCGAGTCACAAATTGTTCCAATGTAGAAGCTTCTTGATAATTCTAAAACAAATAGGGATAATTGCTAGTAAAAAGAAAAATCTCAACATTTCTCAGCTACAAGCACTTTCTTCCAAATAATAGTTCCTTACAGAAATAATTCTAAAATCAGATTTGGTATGTTCCAATTGTTATTCCAAATGGAAAATTGGGGGGAAAGTTAACAATGGTAAACCATATCTACATTCTTTCAAGAAAAAATAAGTATGTTTCAAACTGATCAAGAGTCAGCCTTGTGGAAAGGTAAGTGGTCCTTGGAGGTTGAAAGATGGTTAAATCATATTAAATCATAATATGGTTTGTTTGATTTTGCTTATTGTGTTGTCCAAATTCTTCCACTGTAGATTGTAAACCATGATTTAGGATATTATTCAACACATATGCTTAGGGTTTGTTCAAATCATGGTAAACAGCAACAGTCTATGAATGCAGATACTATAACTCATTCAACTGTGATTAAAACAAGTCAATAAGTAAAAATCTAGGTACTGGACAGTGTTACTTTGCATTCTTGTATCTTGTATTCAAGATTTGCTTTATTTTTAGATTATTGGAAAGTAAACTTTTTAATTATTTATATTTTCACCTTGTTGAATCCATTCTCAATCAAATAACCTGGCATATTTAGCACCACAAGGAAACTTGAAAAAATGTTAAGGGCAAATTATCATTAGGACATGCTTATATTCCAATGACTTTTAGAAGCCTTAAAGTGAAAAATGACCAACAGCCAATATAAAAATCATTAAAATACAGATTTGTAATTGCTAAACCTAATTTAAAATAATAAAAATCTACCCCTCATTTAAGACTGAAAAGAATTTAGGAACATTGATCAAAAGATCTTCTACTATAAAACCTCACCTGAATTCTCAATGAATAATGCTTGAGAAAAGCATCTGTTCCCTTATCTTCCCCTTGAAGATGCTCAGCCTTACCCCCATCCACCCATCCAAATGGTAAGTGGCTCTGCCCAATTTGTGAGGTTTCTGATTAGCTAAGATAGTGAACTTTGCCATCTTCTCCAACATAAGACTTGCTACAAATATTATGTGCAGTACTTTTGCTGTGACTTTGGGGAGGATGTAGCAGGGTTTGGATCTTACCGGATCCTATTGGCTGCTTTTAGTAGGTTACATACTGCTGCTCGTTCCGCCCTGCAATTTATACATCAACCATGACATTTTTGTTTTGTAAACCAGTGGGCCAACACATGAAGAAACAAATGTCCTAGAAGGGAGGAGCAGGACAGTGCAGGCCTTTATCACTCTACCCTTGATCTAACCATCCAAATTCCTACCCAGCACACAGATCATCTGAAAATGTCGGTGGTACATGTGAATGAGATAAGGCATTCCAGTAGAACAAGAATGGGAAGATCCCATGCTGCAGATGAAGCCTGCCATTCTTGTCATCTATCAACTTGCGTCCTCACCCATCCCCAGCCTACATTAAGGAGAATGATTTATGGGTGTCTCACTGGCAGAAACTCTATTAATAGCCACATCCTCATTTGCCCCACAGTGAATTATTAAGATAACAACATCTGCCAAGTCAGACTAAGGACCAGCTATAAGGATGGAGCAAATGATGCTGGCATGATCATAAATTGGAGGGAAGTTTGTTAAATCAATGGTCTGAATATATTTTTTATTATTTCAAATGGTTTTTATATCAGCTTGTTTCAGTATGTGTTGTATAATTACAGTCTTAGCAGTACAATAATACAATTCAGCGAGTAGGGATCAAATATAAACTATCTTAAGTTTCACAAGGAAAGCAGTGTAACATTTTTGTTATTACAGATATATTTATTTTAAAAGAAATTAGGCCAGAAGTATATCTTATTTCTCTTCTGTTTGTGGTAAAAGATTAAACAGTTATTGAAAGCCCAGTTGTTGCTCATCTTAGAAATTGTCCATATTAATGGATAGCAGAAGGCATTATATTTTTCACAAATATTTATTTAGCACTCATGAACATTAATCAAGCCTATAATACCACCAGTCACAGTAGCTGTTATTTCTACAATTAAAAAATGGGAAGAAAAATCCTGAGAAATTATATGACACTTCCTGCTTTTAAGCTGATAGCAACTCTGCATGAAAACATTTGTGGCTGATTTTTGAAAGTGTCAGAACTCAATTGTACAAGTAAGGCTAATTTCTGTCTTCTTTTACATTATTTGGCATGGCTGTCTCTAATTAGATTAAGGATGATGATCCTGGAAAACATAACGTAATTGCTAGTGGCTTTCATTCTCTAGACATGAGGGAGAATGTTGCCAGAAACAGATAAGACTTTTTTTTCCCAGTGGATGCCTACAATTATTTGAACTAATTATACCTAAGTAATTATATTTTTTGTGGCAAATGAATGAAGAAAGATAGATGGATTATTAGGAAATCTACCTTTCCTGTATAAAATTCAATAATATAAAAGGTGTATTTACTTCCCTTACTTATGGATGATCAGAGGATCTTTCAAAGTCTCCCAACATCACAATGTGTCTCTTGGGCCAAGAATTTTACTTTGGGAATTAATGTACAAAATTGTTTTCAATCACGCCTATTCTATTAGAAAAAAAAGTTGTATTTTTTTCTTCTTCAAAGAAGAACATTTTTTTCTAAAATTCTCATGAATTCTCATATTTATAATTAGCTACTAAGCAACCAGGAGTGTATATGGATGTTCTGTACTTTCAGCTCTTCGTTAACTGGCATTCTTTATGCGAATGGTGAATTGGTAGTGGTAGGTTGTCCCATTCCGCTTCTGCCTTCCCATAATTCAATTAAATTCAAAAGAAGGTTATCCTACAAAGTACCTATATGGGGCAGGGGGCTCAAAACAGAATATATAAACAAATATGGTCATTGAAAAGATAAAGGAAGAAACATCCAAAACCTGGTATCCTTCATCTCTTCTTTAGGGTGCAGTAAGTTCAAAGACACTATCAATTCTAAGAAAAGTTGGACTGTCAGCAAACCAGAAGGAAAAGGATCAGGTGGCAGTTGTAACTAGGAGAACCTTTGTACAGCTTTGGTTTGTGCACCAGCTGCAGCCTTCCCTGGATCAGACTCCCTGCGCTCAGTCAAACTCTTGTCATCTCTCGTCTGGATTACTGCAATATGCTTTACATGGGACTACCTTTGAAATGCATTTGGAAGCTTCAACTGGTACAAAGTGCAGCAGCACAAGCAGTCTTTGGGATGTGTTACACCACTGTTTTGCAAGCTGCGCTGGCTACCAATTTGCTTCCAGGTGTAGTTTAAGGTGTTGGTTGTGACCTTTAAAGCCCTCCATGGTATAGGTCCAGATTACTGAACCACCTTGTCCAGTTAAGACAAACCCGCTCTACTCGTACTGGTAGACAATGCCTGCTGAGGATCCCTTTGATCAAGGAAATCCAATTGATGGGATCCAGAAAAAGAACCTTCTCTGTGTGGTGCTGGCCCTCTGAAACATCCTGCCTTCCGGGCTGAAGTTTGCCTCCGCCCTATCCTTCTGCAAGAACCTGAAGACCTGGCTCTACCAATTAGCCTGAGGACCCAATGGGAGGGTACATCACTGGAGGTGGCGACTGGACTAATTAGCTGACCCCATCTCCCCTCTGTTCTTCTTGCTCCTCCTCCAGCCATATTTTTTAAACTTTCATATTGTACTTCCATTGTTTATTTTTATTGTTTTATTCGTCTGCTATTGTTATGTTTCCATTTTTATCATTTTTTTTGTTTTATTGTTGTAAGCCGCCCAGAGTAGCCCCATGGTCAGATGAGCAGCAAATAAATAAACAAATAAATAATAAACAGAAGTTTCACAGAGAAACAGCTCAGGAAAATTGACTAGAGCACTGTATTAGTTAGTATAATATTCATAAGTACTTTAGATTTTCATCCCATACAATCCTAGAAGTTAAAGATGTACCGGTAATTTGAAAAGAACAAAGAGAAATTCTACTTTTGTCAGTCTTTTGAAGGGATTATCCAGAAAAATGCTTTGTAACTCAGGAAAGAGACGAGTGTAAAGCTACAATAAAGGACCTGGTTAGTTGTCAGAAGGGGCAAACCAATTTTTTAAAATTTTCTGATTTGTGGACTTTACGGCTCATTCCCTTTCTTCCTAACCATGTTTGAGAATAGATTTTTTTTTACATTATGACAAGAACATCAAAAGAATTATGACATGAATTGGGCAGGTCTAATCAGCAGAATTGCATCTATTACTATGGGAAATGATCATTTGTGGATTACTAGCTTGTGGAAATTGTAATTCTCTCCTGGTTTTAGAAGATATGACACATCAGAGTTGAAAGAACAATCAGTCAGAAGAGATTTTTGTAATCTAGGGAGCACTTTAGCTCCTCAATAGAATATAATGTTCAATACAGAGGTTTCTAGCTACACTATCTGGAATCTGAAAGAAAGGGCAAAGTTTTGGTCAGATTCAATGAACAGAGGATCAACAGTGCCTTCCATTTTACACTCTAGGACTCCCACATCAAAATGAGCATTGACAATTTAAACCTAATCTTATATTGAGCTTGTAGCCCATGGGAATATTCCATAAGAACAGTGAGTGTGAAAAAAATATGTTAATATACTACTATTTTAGCTTTTTATAAGTGCCTAGAAGTACCATGTAAGTACATTGCTTTGATGGAGAGACAGTTTTAATAATTGGGTAAATCCAGAGATAGAAAAAGATGATTGTTATTGACAGACAAGGTGGTAAGAGTTTATTATATTCTTTTTTTATATTAAGAACCTGCAACTGTAATTTTTAATAGTCCATATTGCTGGTCTTCTAATAAACTAGCATTAGAAATCTGAGAGCCTAACTATTGACACAAGGTTTCCTCTTATTTATATGGGTTTAATCTGGCTCTATGGCTATACAGTACAGCCAACAATGCAATTTCAGAAGTTCTTCTCATTCTCCCATATAGGGGAAGAAATAAGCAGAAATGTTTATAGCTCTAGATTGCTTTCCATACCAGCTCTATTCTTGTGTATTTTGATAATGTTCGGCAATGTCTTACACATTGATGATTTTACCTAATTGGGTTATAAAACATCTGCAAGCAAACATATACTTTTTCTATTGGAAGAATTTCAGCTTATTATATATAATCTTTTAATTGATTATGGGTTTCTTTTTAAACAGACAATAGAATAGGCTTCTTAAAGTTCTCTCATTCTTAATATAGACTTGAGTAGGAATATTTTTGCTGCCATCTAGCAGTCCTCTGGATTCTTGCAGTTCAGATATGGTAACCTTATTTTAGTGTTGTTGATGTTGCTTCAGGAAAACAGTGGTTCATTTGTAAACACATATTCAGCATGTTCTTCAGGTTTAGACTCTAGTCCCTAGCATTTCCAGTTCAATATACAGGAGGTCCTTTACTTATAACCACAATTGAGCACAAAATTTATGTTCCTAAGTGAAACAGTTGTGTTTTTGCCTCATTTTATGACCTTTCCCAACACAGTTGTTAAGTGAATCATTGCATTTGTTAAATTAGTAACATGGTTGTTAAGTGAATCTGGCTTCCCCATTGACTTTGGTTGTCAAAAGGTCATAAAAGAGGATCATATGTCCCCAGGACACTGCAGCCATGTTAAATATGAGCCAGTTGCCAAGCATCTGAATTTTTAATTTTGACCACATGACCAAAAAAAAATATCACTTTTTTTCAGTGCCATTGTAACTTTGAACAGTCACTAAATGAATGGTTGTAAGTCGTGGACTATCTATAATCCTAGGTAGTCTGATTGTGAAGTTTGATTGTGAAAGTCCTCCAACTGAATTCTATTGGAACCACTACTGGTCAGTATTTACAATATTTTCCTAGGTGTGTTATTTCTTATCCACAGCTTGAGATTACCCTAGACATTCAATTGAAAGGGCAGTGTAGCACAATGATAGAGCTCAGCCTTGAGATACAGAATAGTTGGCTTCTAGGTAAAGTTCAGTGGCAAACGAAACACGGAATGAGCAGAGATGGCATTGTGCTGGAGATTGGCAGCTACATGGCAAATTTTGATTTGTATTAGTTCTTATTGGCAGGCCTTTTCTGCATTTGAGCCTGTGGAAACTCCCCCCATCCTCCAGGTGAGGTTGATCTCATACTGTATCTTCTGAGCTTCTGTAGGTCCCTTAAGATCTGGTTAAACCAGGGAAGTGAGGTGGCTCCATTATTATTAAGATTCCTTTGTATGCTACTTCTTTGTTTTTGCTTTGATTTTATAGTCTTTTATGATTTAAATGTTTAATAATAATAATAATAATAATAATGGTTTTTAGGTGTTTGTTGTAGGGGATAATTACAGAATCTTGCAAATCTGATTATTTTCCCTTCCCTGTTATACTCCAGCAAGTGAGGGAGGAGTCATTTGAGTCTCTTCTTAATATTCTCTGCCTTCCCAGGACTTGAAGGGTACTTCTGTTTTCTAACAGTTTCTGAACATGGGATCTTACAAGTTCTTATCTTCTGCTTAGTTAGCCTCTTGCATCTTTAAGAGAAAACCTGTGGACATTATCCATTTCTCATGAAGTGATGGGAGTGAGGGGCTATCATATATCTTCTTTTTGCTACCTTTGTCCTTTGAAACATCTTCCCTTCCAAAACATCCCCAACTTCCTAGCCTTTACAAAGCTATTTAAATCCTAAATACTCTCTGAAACATTTGGAGGCTATTGATGAGTGGGATCATGGTATGCCTGTGTTTTGGTTAATGTTAACTGCCTTGAACTAAATATACATTACTTTAATAATAATATATACCTGTTTGGAATTGGGCTGGCATATACTTTTAATAAATTACCAAAATTATTTTTATCATTCAAATAATAAATACAAAGTATCTTTGTTTTTGCTGTTGTTATTCAAACTGCAAGAAACTTGTTATAAATAGCCTCTTTCAACGCCATGGTTATAAAATAGATATTTTAGGAATTAATCCTAATTGTAAGAAAGTTAAGTATTATAGCACTGCAAAGGACCTTTAAAAATGACATTTAATATAATATACAAGTTTCTTTCTTTTATTGTTATCTAATGGATAGGAATACTATAGGTTTGGATTGGAATACTTATGTCTCAATATTGCAGCAAGATGATTAAAACCGTTGGTCCTATCCAAAGATGAAATAATAACTATTTCAGATAATGTAATATTCAATGCTGTTCATCATTCCTTTAATATTTATCTAAAATGGTACCTTCCCTATAAATTGGACATATTAGGGGGACAGCACATTGGGGATGTTTGCTCTGGTCTACACCTGCAAAAGATAGTGCTTCCAAGTGGATTCCTAATATATTCTTTGCTCTTTATTTTTTCTGTATTTATTATCACAAGCAGCCTGTTCAGTAAATAACAGTTGGTAATGTAAGAACTCTGCCAGATAGAGAAAGCAACTTTGTGTGGTTGGCAGGTTTATAAGGAATAATAGATAAAATAACCAAAACAAACAAAAGGGAGAGAAATAATGAGATGCCTCAATTATTTTGAAGGATAAAGCATTCCAATTTTAAGACACTGCTGTGGTAAAAATCTTCTCATTTCTTCTTTGATCAGGCAAATTTTAAGCTGACAGAGATGCAGGAAAAATCTTAGACCTATTGTTAACCTAATCACAGTTCTACTTTGCAACAGAAATGACTCATAGCAATTCCCCTCCAGGATAGAAGTAATGAGATTTATATGCTACACTTATTCCCAGTATCTTTCTTCCTTCAGACACTCCATTACATATACAAGGACTTCCATGGGCCTTTGTCTCCCTTGCCTTGCATGCTCTGCTTCATAATACAATAGCAAAGCATTAGTCAAACATAATTTTGTCAGGTATCTTTAGCTATCTGATTCCTTCCTTTGAAAGTGAAAACACTTTAGCCACAAAAAATTGACAAGATGAAAACAAATGCTGAATGTGCCAAGGAGATGAGACTGAAAAGTCTGTGGATCTTTCATTTGGGGGTTCTTGCGGGAAGGAATGTCTGGAGAAAATAGAGTACAATTCAACCTGTCTTGGTGAGAGTTTTAGTCATTCATAAGTTGCTAATAAAACTCAGTCATATGTGAGGCAACTTTGAAATGTTTATTCAAATGAAACCTTTGAAGGGATTTGAAGAAAAACAGAATACTTCAAAGTTTTCTATTTTTCTTCAAATCTCTTCAGAGGCTTTGTTTGTTTTCAAAGAATTAAAAAAGATAAAAAAATCCTAATGCATATTTTTCATTTTCAGGAAGGCATTCTATACCCATCTTGTACTGTTCTACTTCTGAACCACTGACTTAGTTCAAATATCATAACAAACAATAATTTGTTTAAAAGTGCTGGGAAGTAACATATGAACACATTGGTCCAGCTTGTCAATTGCAGGCCAGGCAAACTGCAGATATTCTGACTCTACCTTTTCTGACAGATGTGGGCTTCTACATGTAAGCAAGAAGCAGTTTTGCCTCAGCCTCTCTCACTCCAAAATGGCTACTGTAGTTTTAACAGCCTGTAAGTGGAACTCCAGGTGAAAAGGAGAGAGAAAGTATACTTGGAAAGAGGGCAGTAAATGCTGTCACAATCTCTTCCAGCATGTGGTTATTTTCAGAAAAAAGAGAATTTCCAAATAATCGAATCAGAAAGGGAATTTGACTCAAGGACACCTTATTTTACAAAAGTAGTGTTTCAAACATCACAGGTTTAAGATGGGTGGACTTGCTGGCTGAGAAATTTTGGGAGTTGAGGTCCATCCATCTTAAGTTGTCAAAAAAGGTTAAGGTTAACCATTATGTTCTTTTTGTGTTAATTAAGCAGTGTTATCTCTTAATCTTTTTACTTTTAAATTTTAAGAAAATTAAGCATTCAGCTAGCAGTCTTCATTACTAAAAACAAGCTAGACTCCACAAATATATTTTACTCTGTAAGATTAGTTGATGGATAAAGAAGTGTGGTTACTCTGCCAATTAGAGGTGAGATGCTGTGATATACTTTGGAGCAAAGTGCCCATTTGAAGCTTTTCTTGGCTTGATCCATACGTTTGATGAATCCAGATGCCTTCAAACCTAGGGATAATCTTTGTGGAGAGAGACTATAAGGGTTTATTTGGAGAAATTGAGAGTTGCTTAGCTACATACCTAGTCTGATGCTGCATTCATAAATCTCAATGAACCATAATTTGCTTAAATGTAGTTGGCTAAGTCCCAGTTGCTAGATTCAAACAAAACATTAGCCAAAATCGCTTCCCTTGTTACAGTTTAGCAAGTGTGTCTAGTAGCCTAGACCGAGTGACCCAAGCCAGAGTAAGGCAGGTTCACCTCTTTCAATGTCCGGTCATGTTAGTCATGGCTCTGTGGGATTTTAAATTAGGTTGGCTCATTTCTGTCTTCTTTTGTGCTGAAAAATTAATTTTAACAACTTAATCTGATCAATTGTTCTTATACAAAATATGTAGTAACTTGAGATCATGAAGGAACCGTGGGATACATTAATCTAATCAATAAATATTTATTTAACTTGTTGAAATACTGAGATTGATCAACTTCATACTTTTTTCCTCTCGGCTCCTGCTCTACCTAGTTACTGTGGATACTAAAATGAAAGTTTTATTCTATGGCTTAATTGAGCCCTTTTTAAGTAAACATGTCAATCAAGAGACATACTGACTAGGATTATACTCCAACATCTCTCGATGCCAGGATGGATAAAATTGTTTCAGAGACTTCAGTTTCCCATCTAAGAGGATTGACATTTTTTCCTGATCTGACTGTACGCAGCTCAGCTCAAGGCACAGATGTAAATTAATGAGTTCAGTCTCAGATGAGAGTGTCTGCATAAGTGTTTCTTCTACCTGATCTTGCAAGAAGCTTGTGATTACATGAGCAAAGGAGACAAATGTTACATTGCTAAAAAAAGATTGTCCACCCCAATATAGCTCATTATAGATTTATTGATTAGCTGTGACTCTATGATTCTGTTTTGTTTTGACTATGCCAGAAACTGAGAAACTGAATACATGCTTTTTCATGAAAAGCATATATTCTTCCACTAAATTACAGAAATAAGTGGGATATTGGATATCTTCCTAAAGTTGTTATTCAGAAAGCAGCATATTTCATTTTATTTCATAAATAATAACTTACATGTTCCTCCCCCATACCATTTCAGATGAAACCTGAGAACCTAGTAGGCCTTTCTAATATTGTTGGACCACTTTATATTCTTATACTACAATTTGATATACTGATGGGGGCTAGGACTGTATGCAGTGATCATGTAGATAAATATTTTCCATCTGTGCTAAGCACCCCATTCAAATTAGAGTTTAGGATTTGAAGTGATCAGAAATGAGAATTCATTTATTTCAAGGCAGTAAAATATATCACTTTACATATACAGTTAAGAAGAAACAGTGGGGAAAAATACACTGGTATAGTATGTAGTAGAGAGGATGGGTGTATGTGTCAATTTAACTGTCTGTGCCCAGGCCCTAGAAATATTTCAAGCAAGCTTGAAAGAGCTGATGGAACTGGGATTGATGATCACTTTGTCCTCCATCTAAGCAAATATAGCAATTCTTTTCTCACAGAGAAAATCCTTATATACTTAAGCAATACAAGCCCCATTACATCAAACAGTTGGAAAAATAACACAAGGAACCTTACTTTCTTTGTAATATCCATTGCCTTCAGTATGGCTATATTGAGATCTTCCAAAGCAGATAGGACGCTTTCATAAGCTCCCAGATGCTGGGAAAAATATTCTAAAATAAATAGAAATACAAAATCAAAAAGTGGAAAGATTGAAAAATCAAAATGGAGAGAGAGAGAGGGA